>VXBT01004140.1:467617-487048 GCA_013400235.1 Oriolus oriolus | reverse complement strand
CCGCGCCCCGCCCCTTCAGGCACCCCCGGCAGAGCCGCCGCTGCCCCGTCCCAGCGCAGCGGGGCCGCATCCGCCGGGCGCGGAGCCGCTGTCCCACGGCACAGCCCCGGTACCGAACCCCGACGGCGATCAGGGGGCGGAACCTCCCCGCGACCCGTCCCGTCCCGGCGGGCAGACCCGGGGCCACGCCGGGGACCCCCCGGAGGGCACCGTACACGACCGAGGCGGGCTGGCGACAGCGAACACAGCGGGGAACGGCGGGGCCCCCCAGCCCGAGCCCCCCCCGAGCGCCCCGGTTCCCCCCGCCCGGCCCTGCCCGTCCCNGGGCCGCCCCCGCCCGCAGAGCCGCCGTTACCAGGCTACGGGGGGCGGCCCGGCCCGGCCCCCGGGCGGGGGCTCCGGGAGACCGGCCCCGCTTAAAGGCGCCGCCGCCGCCGCCGGGGCCCGTGTGGGGACACCGGGGGGCCCTTGGGGACGGCCAAAAGTGAAGTCCCAGTGGGGACATGATGGGGATGTGACCGTGTGTGGGGACATGCAGGAACCCCCGTGGGGTTGGGGACAACTGAGCGTCCCTAAGGAGAAAATACGGGGGCTGTGTGGGGAAAGGGGAAAGTGAGGCACCCTGTGGGGACACGTCAGGGTCCCGGTGGGGATGTGACTCTGTGTGGGGACAAGCGGGGGTCCCTGTGGGGAGGGGAACAAGTGAGCTTTTCAGTGGGGACATGACGGGGTCCCCGTGGGGATGGAGAAAATGAGGATCCCTGTGGGGCCATGACCGGTGCCCTGTGAGGATGCGATGTGTCGGAGTCAGTGAAGGGACATGGCAGGGAGAGTTGGTCCCTGTGGGCAGGGGGAGGTGGCAGGGTCCCAGTGAGGACAGGACAGCGTGTGGGGATGTGGCAGGGCCCACGACATCCCTTGTTGGAGATGGGACATGCCGTGTCCCCGTGGGGACCCTGCCAGCGTGTGTGGGGACAAGATGGGGTCCCTTTGGGACATGCCGGAGTCCCTCGGCTCGGTGGGCGCTCGCTGGGGAGGGGGCCAGCCCTGAGAGAAAGAGAGGAGCCTGGTTTTTGTGACTCAGGACATCCCAAGCCACAGCCCCTCCCCACACTGAGAGCACGGTGAAGGAATTTCGGGTGGTCCTGAGGCTCCCAGGGCTTCTTGTGGCACCGTGCTGGGGGCCAGGCTGGGCCCTTGCCCAGGGCAGGGTGGGCTCAGGGCTCTGTGGAGAGATGCCACGGGCTCTGGGATCCACACGGCAGAGGGGAGAGAGAGTTTGGCTGGAAGCTGTGGGGTTGGGGTGAAGGCTCTGCTCCCACCAGCTCACCACCATGGCAGGGACGGGACAAGGCTGGCACTGGGAGAGGAGGAGGAGGTGGGAGGAGGGGGGAGGAGGAGGAGGGCAGCCTCTGCTTAACCCCGCGGCTGCTGGAACGAAGCGTGGCCACCCCAGCCTGCTTTTGTTCGCTTTCTGGTTTTGTTGTCGCACGCTCCGACTGAAATAGCCCAAATCCCTCATAGGAAGCTTCCCCCAGCCCGAGCCCTCGGCTGGTATCTCGCTCGGGCAGGTTTCATGACTCAGCAGCCCAGATGGAGCCGTCCCTCACAGCCCTCAGCTCCAAATCTGTTTATTGCTCCAGAGGCTGTTTTTCCAAGAACCTCGCTGCTTTATAACAGCCAGAGCTCTCCCTTAAAACCCTGCCTCTCCAGCGAGGGCTCGCGTCACACTCAGCGCGGAGGTGGGCGAGGAGCAAAAATAGACAAATTAAGAAAACCTCAAAAGGCCAAAAAATGAAAATGTGAGGGTTTTGGCTCTCCAAGCTCAAGGTTTGCTTTGCCTCCACGGTGCATCAGTTCTGCTGCCTTCCTCGGAGCTGCACCATCTCGGGGGCAGGGACACATCCCCGGGTGGTCTCAAGTCTGTGAGAAACTGAGGGACAGCTGAGCCCCCGGGGCTCGGGGTCCCTGGGCTGGGGGCTCGGAGCCCCGGCAGTGCAAGCCTGGGGTGGTGTTTGTTGGCCACGGGCAGCGCAGGGAGAGACGAGGATGGGTTTTGAGTGGCAGCCTGTGGGATTCCCTCCGCAAGCATCTGAACCCCTCATTCCCCCTCACCGCCAGAAAAAGGCTCTTGCACAGCTCCAGTTGCTCATCCCAGTAGTTCTTAACTACTCACACAACTGCAAAGGTGTTTTTAATGATGGTGCAACTCGTGCTTTTAACCTTCACCCTGCCGGGAGCTTTATGCATGTTTGGTGTGCGACAGAGGATACAAAGAGGGAAACTTGGGAGGCCTTTGACCCAGGGACACAGCAGGGAACAAAGCTAAAAGGGAATGTCAGCTCCCTCCCACATTCAACCCTGGCCAGGGGTTCACTCACAGGAGCTGGAGGCACTCGGTGGGGGGCTGGGAGCTGCTGAGGGCTGGTGTCCTGCCAAGCCCCCTCCTGCCAAGAGCTGTTCTGTCCAGGATGGATGTTTGAGGGGCAGGTGGGACTGTGAAGGTTTGCTCCTAAGCACGGGGGAGGTGTCAGGCACTGGGTGCTTCCTGGGACAGCTGCTCTCTCTCTGCCCTGGCATGGGGGGACAGCAGGGCCACTGTGGGACCCCCAGCCCTGGGAAGGCAGCCTGAGCTCCCACCTGTACAGCGCAGGGGTTGTGGGGCAGCAGCAGCTCTCCTGTAAGGCAGACATCATCTTGTGGGCAGGTTTTCCCCCTTCCCACAGGAACTGTGCATCTCTTGGAAAAGTTCTGAAGACTGTGTAGGGACAGATGCTTGAAGTGGGACCATCCCCGCTCGATGTCACCCCGTGGTGCCTTTGGGGGTGATGGCTTTGGAAGGGTCGGGACTTGGACTCTGATCCTTGTGGGTCGGGATATTCCGTGATTCTGTGAACCTCCCTTACCCAGCCCAGCCTGGCAGATGCCCGCTGGCTGTGCTGGGGTGAGCACGGCGCGCTGGGTCCCGGGCACATTCCTGAAGGGTGCGCCTGACCACGGGCCATTAGCTGGTCATTAGGGCTATTATCTCAATCATGGGTGTTCCTCTGCTCTGCTCGGGGTGTGCTCAGGGTCACGCAGGCCTGCTGGGAGGGGAGTGGGTGCTGCCTTCCGCAGCCACCATCCATCCATCCATCCATCCATCCATCCATCCATCCATCCATCCATCCATCCATCCATCCATCCATCCATCTGTCTCCCAGTCCTTTTAAGGAAAAGGATTCTGAGCAGAGGGCACTTTGAGTCTGCAGGGGAAACTGTTTGAAAAACTTGCTTTAATAATAAGATTCTGACTAAAGAGTTTTGCAGAGGAAGGTTATTTTGTGGAAATGATCAGGTGTTCACTGCTGTGGTTATTCTGGTATTTGGACACTAGGTTACAAAGAGAGAAAAATTACTGTATCAGTACACATGAAGTGAATTAAAAAGTAGGTAAAAGGAAAAGTTCAGAAGTCAAAGCTNTCCATCCATCCATCCATCCCTCCATCCATCCATCCATCCTCTCCAGTTGCCGTGGCTATGTCAGAGTTTACTCTTCGACCGCCTGTACGGGCATGATGTAAAAAAGGGTCCCTGTGTGAGGCAAAAAGCCCAGGGCCTGGGACCTGCTGTTTTTGGGAGCAACACCCACACCCAGGGTGGTCAGACCATGGAGTGACCAGCGCTGAGCACCCCAGCAGCACCCACAGCCCAGCTGAACGGAGCCTTGGAGCTTGGAGTTGGGATGCTGCCTTCCCCTCCTCGCCTCCCTGACGGCAGCAGGGACCCAGGGGAGGCAGCGAATGATCTCCTGGGGATAAATCCAGGCGCGGGGCCATCGGCCGCCTGGCGCTTGATGCGAGGTGACAGCGCGGAGCAGAGATCCCTGAGCAGGCGCTGGGGCTGCGGCTCCGTAATGGGCGAGAACAAAACCCGAGCTTGGGTCACCACGTGGGGCTTTGGTGGCCAAATGTGGGTCAGCGGAGGCCTCTCCAAGGAGGCAGGAATGTCACAGCTCCACAGGGAAGTCAAGCACTGCAGGGTACTCACAGCACGACATGGCAGGGTTTGTTCGCTTTCCAGCGGCACAAGGAGCAGAGGGGGAGCGTATTCCAATCCAAGTTCCCCGGGCAGGGGGATTTTGACTGAGGGGCTCCCAGGGTGTGGCTGGGGTGCAGTCGGCCCTGAGGGTGTGTGACCCTTTCCAAATCCACGCGGTGCTCTGATCCGTGGGGCCAGCGGGTGAAACGGGAAGTGTTTCCACAGCCCGGGTGTGTTGGGTTGTGGGGAGCTGCCACATGTGTGCCACAGGCTTAGTCACCACCGGGGCAATGCCTGGGCCCTGCCCCTGCATCCCAGGTTCCCTGCCTGCTCCTGGCCCCCCAGATGCCTCATGGAGGAAAGTGCTGTCCCCCAAGGCCAGTTTTCCCTCTGATGGATGGTGGGTGACCGTGGGCTGCACAGGGTCAGGAGGAGCAGCTCTGCTGTTTGTGTTCGTTGCGTTTGGGGTCCCCTTTTTGCACTGCCCGGCCTCTCGTTAGGCAGAGGGATGCAGGGCTGATGTGTGGTGCAGGGCCCCCATGGCATGGGCTGTGTTTTGGCAGCTGCCTCAGCGAGATGCTGGGCACAGAGGGGTGCCAGGGTGCTGGTTTGTCTCGGGAGGGTGGGGTGAGTTTCACCGTGTGCTCGTGCGCTGAGTCAGGGGCTGAGTGGGTGCGTGAGCCGCGGCCGTGCCCTGTGTGCCTCCAACCCGGCCGGCGGGGATGCTCCGCGTCCTTCCCCGACCCCTCTCTCCACATCCCGGGGCCAGGCGCTGTGGCCGGACTGGGGAGCAAGGGCTGACGTGGCCTGGCAGCTCAGCCTCCCCAAGGCACTCGCTGCTCCCTCCCTCCCTCTGCAGCCCAGCCTGCACATCACCGCCTGCCTCCTGGGCTGGCCCGTCCCAGGGACCCCCTGGAAGCTCGGCCTGGAGGCTGCTCTGAGCTCCTGTCCCCATCCCGTTCCATGGAAGGGGTTGGGAAGTGCTGGCGCCTGGTTCTTAAAACATTGATTTTCCAGACAGGCTTTGCAAAAGAGATGAGATGTTGGTGATTGTACGGAGGGCTCAGGAGATGGCAGGGTGCATTCCCTGGAGCAAAGGGTGATCCTTGCTTGTGGCCATGGAGAGCCTGCGGTGGGGCAGGCATTGCCCAACAGCTCCCACTCCATGAAACCTGAAATGCTGGACACCTGTGTGCTCTGAGCTGCTGCTGGACCCCATCTCTGGGCTCTCCATGCTCTTCCTACTCCTTGTTGGGTCCTCACGTGGTCCTGACCCAGCCCTGCGCGGGTGTGACAACACACGGCTGGGATGTGTGGCCTGGCTGTGGTCACCTCCCTGGGGAGCAGCCAGGTGGGAAGAGGCACAGTGGGCTGGGGGCTGCAGGAATTCGTGTGCCTGATGCTGCTGGTGGGTTCACTCCCAGCACTGTCCATCGGCTCCAGTCACAGGGAGTGCTGTGGGAATGCGTCTGCTTTGCCTGTGCCACTGCATGTGCTTTCTCCACAGTCACTAATAAATCCACGCTGGCTTTTCCTGGACAATCACTGAGCCAGTTTGCTGGAAGGGAAGAGATCACTATGGGGCATCACCACGTGGTTTGGATTTTTCCCTTTTCCATTCTCACCAGGATGGCAGCCCTGGGGTTTCTCTAACCACGGCTCAAAACATGGTGTTCGTCTCCCAAGGAGGTGGTTTAGGTTTCACAGGCCCCACCTGATGGGAATTTGAGCGGGCACTAAAACTAGGGCTCCTTGTGTGCCAGCGTTATCTGCTCCACTGCGTGGCTGTGGGGAGCGTGGAGCCGCTGCTGGGGCGGCAGGAGCCCCCGGGATCTGCTCCAGGCAGCCCCCACCTCCCGGGCTGAGTCACCAGCGGGCCCAGTGCGTTTGCTGCTGGGGTGACGGCAGCTGTGAGTCCCAAAAAAACCCCCTCAGCACTGATGCTTTAATGACAGGCGGATGGCACAGCCCCGGGAAGACTCATACCGTGCATACCTCAGTGCTGTGACTAAGCCCGCGCTGGGCTGGAGCAGCCGCAGCCTCCCCGTGTCACCCCGGCCCTGGTGTCACCAATTCTGCAGGTCCCATGATCCCAAAGTGCCCGTCTCCCTCCTGTCCCCAGCCCTGTTCCTTATTTAATGTTTCATGTCCACCTGAGTCTGTAATGAAGGCATCTGCACCCCCCAGCCGTGAGCCCGGGGTGCAGCGAGGGCTGGCGTTCCCGAGCCACAGGCGGCTGCCCACCAAAACCGACCCTGGCTGATCCCAGGATGGTTCCAGTGCACTTGGCTCCTCTCCTGCCTTTGGGTGCAAGTCACCCAAAAGGCCGGGCACAAGAAAGGCAGTTTGGCTGTTTAATGTTAAAAGACAGGTGGGAAAAACATTCCCAAGTTTTTACAGCTTACTGTGCCCTTTCCCTTGGTGTTCCCAGTCTCAGTTTCTAGACTTTAATCTTCAACATGTAGTTTGTTGCTGCTGCTTTTCTTTAAATAGTAATATTTTCTAGGAAGTGCAGTTGCTGCATCCCTACGGCCGCTGCTGGGCGTTTATCTCCTCTCTCGTGGTGAGGAGCTGATGGATATAGATCCAGGCAGCTGTGTGACCTTTACAGTCTCGCTCCGAGTCCAGGGACGTGGACGTAAGATTGTTTCAAGTCATTTTAATTTTATTACAAACCAAAATACTTCACATTCAATGACACCTCAGGTCCACAGGATAATTACTCTTAGGGAACAAACAACAACCCAAACCTCAACACCTTAGACAGGTATTGGTGCAGCTGTAGCTCAGCTTTTCCATGAGATCCCAAACCTGGCAGCACCCAACACCCCACCTGCTTTGGCTCCCGGGTTTCCTGTGGGACATTATTCCAGCATTACACCTTAGCAGGAAGCTGTCTGACAAACACTTTACTGTGCACTAAACAAACAAGCTGCATCTGCAGAGAACCATCTCCATCATCCAACTGATTGCCAAATGCAAACATTTGGTGCTGAAGCTCATGGATCAGCTGATGTGATGGGGGTTGTGTTTGAGCAGTTACTCCTCAGGCATGTCGCTGGTAACGCTGAGGGAATGAAGCCCCACAAACAGGAGCTTCATCCTCTTCACTCATTTTTTGTGGGAGAACATCAGGGTCCCGACAACCTTTTTATTCCTGTTCCCAAAAGCTGCAGTGGCTGTACCTTCCAGCCTTCCCAACGAGCAGAAGACTGAAACGGAGGGATTATATATAACTTGACAATCCCAAATCACGGGGGGAGCAGCTGAAGCTCCTTGGTTTGTGCAGAGCCCTCCTGCCGGGATATGTGCTAATACCACATAAAAGTAACAACTGTTGAGGAGCTTCCCTGCCATGTCCTTTCCCATCCTTTATCACAATTAAGTTAAAAAGACTGGACCACTGCAAGCTCTATTTTTACACCCTCGGGCACGTGCTGTCGCCTCTGAAAGCTGCTGCTGATTTAGGAAGGAACACAAGGAGGGAGGGACTGCATTTCTATACCCTGTACTGCATGAAGAAGTGTGACTCTGTCCTTATTCTGTGTCACCATCAGCATAAAAGTACCGTGATCCTCTCTGTAGTCACAGGAGGTGCGAGGAATGAATGCCCATTCACGTTTAAGATTAGCTTATATGGCATGTGATCCTTCCCAGCGCTCCGAGGCAGCGCAGCTCTGACAACAGCAGAGTCAAAAGGAACCCAGACAAATGTCAGCATTCATACAATTTAACAAAGCTCCCTACTTNAAAAAAAAAAAAAGCCCCAAAAGGTTTTAAACAAAAGGAAATGTCCTTCATTCAACACTGGTAAAATCTTTCAGCGCTGTCAAAGCGACTTCAAAGCTTCTCCACATCTGCCTGCTCCAGCCAAGCACTGCTGCCTGTACTCAGGCCTTTGTGATGTACCCTTCTCTGATCAGGAAGTCATAGATTTTCCTGGTTTTGTTCACATCGATCTTGATGAGGGCTCGAGCCTGCGCCAGTCTCAGGCCTCCCTGTTTGTTGCACTCGTTCACTAAAGCAGCTTTATATTCCAAATAGGCTCCAGGGACCAGCCTCACCATCTGACAGAGCTGCAAGACAAAAGGTGAAGTTAATAAACACCAACACTTGTCATGTTCTTCCCTTCCCAGAGCCCTGCTGGGGGAGGAACACAGGGAATATTCTTCTGAGAACACTTCCAGTGTTTCTTTGCACAAGGGAGGCACACGGGAATGCCACGACGAGCTGTTTGGATCCACAGGTAGGGAGGGGAGGAGCCTGCTGGCTGCTGCATTCAAAAACGTTCCTGATGGAAAAATAAAGGAGGAGGATGAAAGCAAGCCCTGAGCTCGCAGGAGCACAGCTCTGAGTGTGTCCTGTGTGGGCGTTGCTCCTTCCAAAGCCCGGGAAGCACACATGCCAGACTTGGAAGCAGCAATTGGGCTCGCTGGCTGGGAGCCAGGGAGGGCATCTGGCTGCTAATCCCCTGCAGACTCAGGCTCTAATACCTTCTACAAAAGCAGCTCCGCCAGCCCCCTCTGGAAGTCTGGCATGGAAGCTGTGCAGGGAAGGCATTCCGTGTTTGGAAGTTTGGTGAGGAATGGCTTTCCACAGCCCCTGAGCTGTTTGGCTGCACAGCTCCTGTTTAGATCCCAAATACCAGCTGCCTTCCAGGAGCACAGCGTTGCTCCCGCTGGAGAAACTGTCTGTCTCCTCCCTTTAATAAGGAAATGCTTCATGCTCATTCCTCACCAATAGGAAACTGCAGAATTCCTCAGACCTCAGACTTTCTGTCTCAGCTGACCAGGAAATCAGATTCCACACACACACACACACTGCTGCCCTGCCACCATTATTCCCGTGCCGAATGGAGCCAGAAATGCCAGTTCCACACGGAGCCGTGAGCCGATTCCTGATGCTGCCAGCTCCAGCCAAGGGAAACGCACACGGCGAGGGGAGGCCGAGATACAGCCGTGCTTCATGGCCACTGCAACCTGCCTTGGGCAGTCTAAGGACACTTTAGGACTTCTGCTAAAAAATAATAATCTCTTATTTCAATAGTTTTCCACTGAGTTAGAGGACAGGGCTGAAAAACGACCAGTGTTCATTAAGAAAAATGAACCCCTCTGCTCAGCCCAGCCTCACAATGCAGGCAGGGAGATGGATGTTGTAACAGCACCAAATAACACCCTGGTGCTCTGCTCCTTTCTTTGCTAAATCAGCCAGTTTGTGCTGTATGTGTAGCACAGGAAATTAAGAAGCCAACTGGAAATCCTGAATGATTTTTGTGAGAAAGGAAGAGTAGTCAGGGCCTGTAGCTGAGGTGATATTCACAGCTCCCCAGACATGGTGTGGGCAGCCCTGCGCTGGGGAGACACAGTTTATAGAGATGATCTTTCCATCCTTTCCTCACCTCCTTCTCCTTCTCGTTGAGTTTCTCTGTGCCTGGCAGGCCTGTGAGGTTCAGTGGTGGGGCGCTCCGTCTGCCTGTGGGACGAGAAAGGAAACGCTGGAGAATCGGAGAATCGGAGCACTTTGGAGGTGGCTGCTCCTGGGGTGTGTTAGGGAGGAAATTCAACCCAGTTTGAGCCAAGTGTTTACAGACAAGGTGATTTAGGGCTTAGCACAAAGCTCTGCTGATGTGACAAAAGGTTCGGTTTTGCAATTTTAAGCACTGTGAATGTTGCGTGAGACTCGTGAGCCGATGGTTTTTGGGAGGAACTGCAAGACAAAAGCTTTGTGTCAGACTGGCACCGGGCATGGCTCAGCTGGGCTCAGCCTCCTGACTATCCCAGCTCCAGGGAGGGTGTGCCAGGTTTGCTGAAACCAGCACCTTGTAAGGATGCTGAGACTATTTATTGGTGTGGTTAAGCAGCCAATTTCTCTCTGGCGTTACTGACAACTTCATGAGGCAGAGTTTTCTTCAAATGCCTTTAAATATGATGCAGGTATTGCAAGGCAAATGCAGCTTGGGGATTTTTTTTTTGTCTGTCACGATAAACAGTTCTGAAAGGAGTATTTATCACGAGGTCATCTGATATTTCTCACTTTCACTATTGTTTATAACTTTGCTGGACTTTACCTGGCACAGCCTAAACTTTCACAAGGGCTGCCTGCATGCAGGTTTGGCTTTTCTTTCTAATAGTATTTTTTCTGCACCTTGCAGAGCTCAGGATGAAGTTTGGGTTATTTATTCACACTGGAAAAAGTCTCCCACCCCTGCGCTGTGGGTTGCATATTTAGCACTGTCAGAGAGAGGTCTCTATCCCAGGATAACTTCCCAAATCTGGCAAAGTGACAAGACCTTGGGAAATGTGGCATTGTGTTTTCCCAGGGACTGCTCCAGAGCCTGCCCTGCCCAGGTCCTGCCCCTGGCACTGGGAAGCCTCTCTGTCTCCTGGGCATCTGCAGGAACAGACGGGATCTGGCTGGGTGTGAGGAGCCTGAGCAGAGCGAGCTGAGGGACTGGAGAGGAGCTGGAGTGTGAGTCTGTGGGAGGTGTAAAGGAAGTTATTTCCCAGCACTGCTCCCTCTTCCTATGGCATGGGGCGACTGTGCCAGCATGAGACATGACAGAATTTGGTTTTACTCTTTTATAAACCCAGAAAATACCACACACACACACACAAACTGCATTAAAGAAAACATATTAAGGCTGCAAAGTCAAGAGCTCAGAATCTAGAAGTGAAGCATTAATTTGCCCTCTTGTATATTCAGAGTGATGCAGCCTTTAATTAGAGCCACGTGGCAGCTCTTCCCCAGCATCCCGCCGTTCCCTGGCCAGGATGTTTGCTTAATTAGCAGCTCTATGGTATTTTGTTTGGGTTTTGTTCCACATGTGATGCTGCTTGTAAACACTGTGTGCTGTCACAGCACCACAGGCAACACAATCCCTGTGCTCCCAGGCTCTTCCCCTTCATGGGACACGGGATCCTTTACGAAAAAGGAAGTTCTTCCCTCATTCCAGACCCTCAGCTGGAGGACACTGTCCTCCCTTCATGGACTCTGATGCCCTGAGATACACAAAGCTGGTTTTCCTCCAAAATACCAGATCTTAGCAATCACCAAATAGGTTTAGAACAGTCTGCAGTGCTCTGACTCACTGCTTGGTATCCTGACCCACATTTCCGAGGCTCCTGGCAGAAATGAGGAAGAACATACAGATCCAGTGTCCACCTCTGAGAGGTTTGATTCAAGTGGTTTAACAGCATCCACATAAAAACTGGGTGTAGGGACAGAGCCAAAGCCAGTTTTCCCTGGCAACATTTAACAACCTTGTAGTAAAACTTTATCCCAGTCTCAGTCACCCCATGACCTCAACAAATGGGATGGGAATTTATTTAAGTCCTGTTTATGAGGACCTTGACTGACCCCTGAATCTGGCCTTACTGGGCACTGAAAGAAAATGGGGTCCTCTTGGTGGAAAAAACCCTGATTTGTGCTCACAGAATGTGAAAATTCTTTTGCTTCCCGCCTTGCTAATGTAGCTTTAGGATGGGTTTTGACCTCTAGTCAGAAAAATCTAGAAATTCAGCAGAAAGTCCTGCAGGATAGGTGAGTGGAATGACTTGCAGATTGATGTAATGTTGACTTAAGCAGTGCTTAACTGTGAGGCTTGAGGACTGACACTTTGGCACTCAAGAAAAAGAGTCAGAAAAAGGCTGCCAGAAAGACATTGCTGGGTTTTTAGCAGACATCATCTAACACTTACCTGTAGTTGAAGGAACTGGCACCGTGGGAGTCAGGCCAGAATCACTGAAAAGAAAGGAAATTTTCAAATTGCCTTCATGTTTTTTAAGAATAACTGCATGTGTTGGCCCTGAAAGTGCTTCTTCCACAACTTGTAATAATTATACAATTCAACTTGCATAACCCAAGCCCTGACTAGGAGACAACAGGATTTATAAATATTTAGTGTTCCCACATTGAAGAATATGTCTGAAACCTTTTAAAAAACCCAACGAAGAAACGTGGAGGGGGACAAAATTAAAAATACAGTGGAGACTGAGTGGGGAAATTCCAAGCCATGTCCTGCACACAGGATGCACTTCCTTTACGTTGCAGCTTGCTCCCTAAATCCAAGTGCTCATGCAGGGTGATGACACATTAATAATGCTGCTACATCTAAAATCATCTGAAATATTTCAGGTGTCAGCTGTGCCCTCATTAATATCCACAAAGAGCTCATTTCCCTCCATGACTTTATCAACAGCAGTTCAGTTCCTGAAATATAAAACAGAGAACTGAGGGGTTTGAGTCCCTTCCTTTGCCTGCACTCAACAAGCACTATTGCTGTCACCCACTCTTCTGCCCTTCTGAATTTCGCAGGCTGTTCCTACTTTAATAAATTGGGAATGAATTTGTTACTATCAGGCAGGAAAATGTGTTTGATGCAAACCAAACCACGGAATCCCAGGAAGGTTTGGGTTGGAAGGGACCTTGAGGCTCATCGCTTCCCACGGGCAGGGACACCTTCCACTGGAGCAGGTGGCTCCAAACCCCATCCCAGCTGGCCATGGGCATTCCCAGGATGGGGCAGGCTCCCTGGACACCCCGTGGCAGTGCTTACATGTCTGCCTGGCGGCTGAGCCACTGCTGGCAGGCGCTGCTGTCCTGGATGTACTGCAGCACCTCCGAGAGCATCGTGCGCTTCAGCCGCTCCTCGTCCCGGCTCTTCTTCAGGTGGTCGTAGGTCCGGGCACCTGTGGCACACACACACCCTGCCCTCACCACCTGCCTCACCCACAAAGGCCAGACTGGCTTTTCTGTGCTTAAGGAAATATTGGGAGGTTCTCTGTCTCTGGCCCAGCCTCTGCGGTTCTCCCTCGTGATGACTGCTTGGCACCAGAAGGGATTAGATTCCACCCTGCACCCTTCCCCCTGTTCATTTCAGGGCAAAAATGAACAAAAAAGGCTTCCATGATCTAATTCCAGGACAAAACAGGCCATTTCATTGATGTGGAGGTCTTAGGCCGCTCTCCAGATATCACATGTGACAACAGCCAGGGAAAGTGTCCCGAGATGAAGCCCTGAGACCACTGTGCCATGACATAAATGTCTTTTAATGAAGCTTTTCCAAAGTGGTGCCCGGAGCAGAGCTGTGTTAGGCACTGCAATCTCCAAGCTGATGGCTCAATTCAGCTCTGAACCAGCCCAGCTGGACTGTGCATCATTGCTGAAGCCTTGCTCAGCTCCAGAGCCACGCAAATGCCTCTCAGAACTAAGTGCCTTTTTATTCAACACATCCTGAATGTTGTAAAATCATCCTTCCCTTCCTTGATGGATGGGAATGGGCTGAATAATGCATCAGGTACTTACTGCAGAAATTGGTGATTCCTGCTGCTCTGTATTCCTGGAGTCTCTTTATTTCCCTGCGCAGCTCAAACTCCACTGTTGGACCCCATCCGTTGGCAGGAGGGAAAACCAAAAAGCAAAACTGGGTCAGTGGGGTGGACTGGGAATGTGGCTCTTTGTTATCTGCCTGCACAGGTCAGCTCTGAACACACAAACCACAGCCAGGGTTGACCTCCCTCCACAAGATCCCAAGCTCTCTGTGTCCCAGTGCTCCTTGGTCACAGATCTCAGCTGCTTTCCAGCATTTGTGTGCTCAGAAGAGGCATTTTCTCTTCATGCTTTGATAGTCCCTTTGCCATACCCTGGACAAGGCAAATAACAGTAATTTGGGATTTCTGGAAGGCATTTCAATAGTTTTGAGGAACTACTCCAGCCAGGCTCCTTAGACATCTAATATTCTCTTGGAACTACGATTTTCCTAACTGGACCTTCCAAAATTTTTCCTTGCAGACTATTCTTTTCCTGCAGTCAGTAAGATGAAATTATTAAATGTTTCTTTTGCTCAGAGATATTTCCTGTCTGTTGCTTTCATCAGCTGCCTTCCAGCACTGCTCAGTTTTACAGGGAGCAAGTTTCCTTGTGAATTTATTTCCTGCTGCTGCTCAGGAGATCTGTGCAGTGCCTTGTACCTGACTGTCAGGTTCACCTGAGGATCTGCTGCCACTACAACAACAAAACCAGGTTCCAGGAGCAGCACTCCCATGTGGGACTCACGCTTTTGCAGGATCATGCTTTTGGTATTTCACACAGGGTGCCCTGAAAACACGGGCACAACTCTGTAAATGCTTTGTTCTTTCTAATGAGCAACAGTTCTCCCAGTTCAAGTCACAGAATGAAGCAGGATGTGGTGACTCGGAGTGGAATCTGCCTAAATGCAGGCTATGGGATGATTCAGGGATGGAACAATGCCTCTCCCCTAAGGTAAGGACATAATGACCACTGCACTATATATAATTAGGTGACATATAATAGTTTAACGTGTGTCTTTCAAAGAAGTCAGTTTGCTGCCAGCTCCCAATCTCTCCACACAGACATAATGTAGGGATTTTATTCTTCTCCTGATACAGAGTCCCAGTAAATAAACAGTGGTCTTTAGATAAAAAAATATCACCTCTAACACGTGACCAGAATGTTCAGTCAGCTGCGAACTCAAACAAAGAGCTCGGACACAGTTTAGTGGAAAAAACCCACTCGCTGCTTATTCAATGGATCAAACCACAAATGTATTTGTTTTCCTGAGGTAGTTAGACAGGGAGGAGGAAGAAAACCACCTCCTGCCCCCCAGGAGAGGGATATATTTAGGGAGCAGATGATGCAACCCGTCCCCGTGGGCTGCAGGGCCCCGCCGGACTCACGCGCGTGGCTCTCGATGAACTTGTCGTGCTCCACGGGGCCCAGGATCCGCGCAAACCTCCTCATGGTCTCGTACAGGTCCTGCACCTCCTTGGGGTAGCGCCTTTCCAGAACTACAGGGGGGAAGAGAGCCACCCATCACCGTTCCTGCTGCCAGGAGAAAACGCCTCTGGGGGGGTTGATGTGAGCACCAGCCTCGGGACTGCCTAAAAACCCACATTTGGTCGTTCTCGGCCGTCTCGGTGTCACAGCTACAAACTGCTGAGCGACAAGCGACCAAAGTCACAGCCCTTAAAACCCTTAAAGCACAAAGGGTGATATTTAAATGTTGTTTGGTCATTTCTCACTTAAAAAGCCCGGATTTCACCTTCCCCCTTTCCCCCACTCAGCTGAGCCCAAAATGCTTCTGAAGGGCAATTTTGAGGCAGTAGCTGAAACACTGAGCTGGGAGTAGTTAGGACCAGACGGCTGGAAAGGGTTGGGGCAGGAAATCTGCTGGAATTCAGAACATCTGAATGTGTTCCAGTATGAACAAACCACACTGGTGACCTGGAAATGGTGAATGTGTGAAGTTTTGCCACTTTGAAGTGAAGCAGTTACACCTGACACTCACTCTGAAATTTCCTGAGGTTGATCAGGCCGTGATCTCTTATAATTCTGGAAATGAAAGAAAATTATATTAATACAGGCCATTACTCCTCCATTGCCTCACAAACACAAAGGCTTCAGAAGAAACTTTGATTTAGACCATCAGAGGGGTCTAAAACTAAACATGAATGAAATTTCCACAGGCCCTGGGCTGGCTGGAATGGAAACATGATGCAGTGTGTCTTTAATCAGGGTAAATTTTGGACAGCGGTGTCCATTAGCCCCGAGCACAAAGGGAGCTGCAATCACTTTAAAGGTTGGAAATTGCTTCTCTAGGCACAGATTTCACATCTACAGCATCTTATAACTTGTCCTTCCAAAATCAGAGGTAATGAATGTCTCACGAACATGATTTCCAGCTTCAGACAGAGACAAACATCCCTCTGCTAAAGCACAGGGTAGGGCTGGGCTGTAAATGCCTCCACTGGGAACAGGAGAAAGGCGTTTTTCCATGGCAGCTTGGATTTTAAAGAGATGATGGAGGTAACTCTGGGTTTGAGCTGCTCCTGATGGGATGAGGGGAAGGAGCAGAGGGAAGGGCAGGTGCCTGATAAACACCTTTGTCACCAGCCTGAGCAGTGCCACGTGCTCATTGCTCTGTGGTGACTCCACTCTGGCAAGTGAGATACCACAGCGCTGGGCTGGCAAGGTCAGGTCAGAACTCGCTCTATAAAATCCATTTCATCTCCTTTGCTGTGTACAAAACCCTCCTGTCCCGTGCAGAGTCAACTTTCTCAGAGTGACATCAGCACTTTTGTGTCATTTTCCAGATTTTTGTCCCATCCTGCTGTAGAAACTCCACAAAACCTGACACTGATGTAACCACAAGAGTTATGAAGAGCCCTGTGGCACTTTCCTTTAGTATGACAAGATTGATCATCATGGAAATTACACCACATAAATACTTTTTATTTATGAATTATAAAGAACCAGGTCAATCCTTCCTGTCATTCAGCAGAACTGTGGAGTTTTATGAGAAGGACTAGAGCAGCCTTACTTCAAATCACTAATTCTTCCAGCAGGGAGTAATCCAGCAAGATATAATTTTAAATATTGAACAAAGTATTTCAAAGTTATAATAAAACTTAATTTAATTAATAGATTGAGTCATTCTAGAACACTGTCAAATGAGCTGAATAAATTATTCAACCCCACGTCAGCAACAGAGTTATCCTCAGTGTGGAAAACTAACTTAGGGACCACGAGGAATTAAAAATAATGATGCAAATATTTCTGGGGAGAAACTGGGGGTCCAGCAATCAGTCACAGTCTGGCAGGATTTTTTTTTCCCTGAAGCAGGAAATTAATGATGTGTAATCCATCAGCACTGCACAGGGAAGGAAAGAACACAGCTACTGCTTCAAAACTCACTTTTTCCGTCTCTGTCTTTCCTTTAGCCTGGAATGGTAGATATCTACAACTGCAATCTTCAGAGCTGCAAAACAAAAAGATTAAAGCATTCATAAGCAATCACTGCAGGAGGCTGAATTGCAAGTTTTATGTTCACGTTAGGCTGAAATGGTCACTGCTTTGCTGGTTTAAAAGTCCTGAGGCAATTTTACAGGGGCATCAAGTCATTAGAGGCAAACCTGCAGTGCTTGCTACCCGGGGAAGGCTTCTCTTGCTCACTCCTGCCAAATTCATCCCTGTAAATACACTCATGTAAACATGAACCCGGGCAGATCCTGAGAACTCCTCCCCTCTTCCTCCTTGGACTGTTTTGCTGTCAGCACTTATTTGTTCCTTCACACATGCAATTGTCAAGTATTCCTTCTCCTGAAAAAAGGATTCAAGGATCTGAGGTATCATCTTTGGGCAAAGGCTTCTTTGCACAGAACAAGGAACTCCAAAAACCAGACACGGCTCTGAACTGTGAGGATTCAAAGTAGCCTTTGCTACAGTTCTTAAAAACATCTGCAAGATTCCAGCTTGTTAACTTCCAAACTTATCTGTCTGCCAGGAGAACAAAGAATAGTTCAGGACAGTGTGAAGAAGCCCAGGAAAAAGCCATGCTCATTAGAAATCACATCCTTCCCAAAATCCAACCTGTCTGCAGCCTGGCTGAGCCACTCACAGAGCCTGCAGCTCCTCTCTCCTGCAGCCAGTAGTTTAATGAACTTTTTCTTGGGTAAATTCTTGAAAGACAAGATAAAGAGACACCTATCACCTTCCCTTCCCTCGCTCTGTTAGGTAACACACAGATTCTAGGTCGTTAAATGGGTGTAGAGGTGGCTGATTTAGTGGGTTTTTTTAACTTTACGTTAATCACTTCCATGTGCTCTCGGAAGGAAGAGGCTCAAGGCTTGGCAGTGGTTTAGAGGCTGTGAGACAACAACCAGCTCTTGGAAAAAGGGGAACTGGGATGACCCAAGGGGGACAGAACCCAGGATCCGTTTCTCTCTGTAGTTACACAAAAAGAGCAAAACTGATAGTGGCAGTTTATCGATTGCACTCTCAGATTAATAATTAATAATGCAATTAAGAAGTGTGGTTATGTGTCTGTTTTAAATATGCATGGAGGTGTAAACACCAGGAAGCCCCCAGCCTCTGGGAAATTCATCCCTGCATCCCTCTGGGTAATCAAATTTCATACAAACAGGGGCAGCTGAACCCAAAGGCTGTGGGGATTCGCTCAGGAGCTTGATCCCAAGCAAAAAACCCTTCAGTTTGTCCCAAATTGATGTGATGTTAATCTAAGAGTAAAGGATTCTGTATGAGATAGCATGGGTGCTGCAATATTCCTACTTATTGTTCCAAATCCCTTGCATTTTCCAGCATCATTGTGGACTTTCATAGCAAGGTGTTTAAGTTTCCTAATTTAAGAACAAGCAGAGATAGCAAATTCTCCTTCGTGCTAAAATGTGGGGACGAGAAATTGGGAATGCAGCAAGTTAAACATGAATGAAATCCATTAGGAAGGGTTGGAATTGGTGCCAATTTATGGAAAATATTTTTGTAGTTTTGAAACCCTCTGCAAGCTCAGCCAACTTGTTATTTTCTGGGGTTTGTGTGGGCAGAACTTAATAAGTACATGCAGAAACTGCACTGGAGAACCTCTATAAATATCACAAGTAATTATGCACCTCTAACCATTGAGTTTTGATGCTTTCACCTGAGTGCACAACATTCTAAAGAAATGATGATCAGCTGGGGAGAGTAAGGAACAAATGAAGGCAGAAAATGGAGCTTCTGCTTCCAGTGAAATTAGTATTTGCTGCCACATGCCCTTTCGGAGGGGCTTTTGTTTTTAATAGACATATTCACCCAGGACCAGGCGATTACCAAATCTGGAATGCATGAATAGCTCCGACTACTACACTGTTACACACTGCATGGAAATGAGAGGGGAGATGCTGGGGGAATGAGAATGATCTGCTGTGCCTCTCCCCGTGGAGCCCAGCGGGGAGGCAGCTGTTTGTGCTGCTGGTGTGAGATAATCCGAGCTGACACCGTGCTCAGGGTGCCCACTCTGGGCACTGATAAGGCTCCTCGCCGTGCTCAGCGCAGCTCTGAAGGACCCACTGATAGGCACCAATTCAAGGCTCCTTCCTCCATTCAAAAAAAAAACCACCCAACCCCAAATATTTTGGTTTCTCCAGAGTGTGTCCAAAACAGTTTCTTTGCTTTTCATTCCCCTTCAGCCTCATTTGGCCTGCAGAAAAACTTTGTTGAGCGCTAATGAGTGAGAGCTTTGTTTCATGGGGGCGAACCTGCCTTGGCAGGCGAGGCCCAGATAATGGGAAGAATGCAAACTAATCCCAGTAAACAGCCTGTGTGACCAGTGTGTGCTGGGCTTGGGAAAAGCTGGAGGGCTGCAGTCCAAACCCAGCCGCCCTGGAGGACAGCAGGACCCATGGCAAGCAGTTATCTGCCTTTGGAGCATGGCAGGAACTTCCACAGCACAATAAACACCATGTTCTGCCCAGAAGGACACCGACTGCCTTGCAGCTTAAAATCAAATTTCCCTGCCAGTTGCAGCCTATTTCCACTCACTTCTAAATCTGTGGTTTCAGCAATTACTTTGCAGTGTTAGAAGTGAAAATCATTTACGTGAGGGGGGGGGGGGGAAGG
>VXBT01004140.1:390472-453637 GCA_013400235.1 Oriolus oriolus | reverse complement strand
GAGCGGAGCCGGGCTGGGCCGAACGGGGCCGGGGCGGGCGGTGGTCTCCCGGCGCGGGGCCGCCGCTGCCCGCCGGCGGAGCCGCCGCCCGGCTCCCTCCCGGTACCACGCGCTCCGTGCGGGCCGGTGCGGGCGGCGCCGCCCCCGGTGCCGCCGGTCCCGTCGCTCGCGTGGCCTCGCCGGTCCCCCCGCACCCTGGAACAACACGTGGGCGGCGGCGGGTCCGGCACCGAGCGTACCCGGGGCTGCAGCTCCGAGGCTGGAGCCCGGGGCATCCCTCCTCCATCTCATTCTTCTGCCATCCCCGCGGGGATTTCAGGATCCTGGGGAAGGATTTGGATCTGGTTGTGCCGAGGGGCTGAAAGCAGCCCTGGGATGCTCAAAACCAGTGAAGTTTTAAAAGCGAATTGGCAGAGCAACCAAATTGTTGCTCTTGCCTCTCCCTTCTCTTAAATGTTCTTTTAAAAGTTTAAAATGAGAAGAAGTACTGTGTTAGAAAGTGTCCGAAGCGTGAGTGGAGTCTCTTCCAGTTTAGCAGGCAGGTAATATTCAGCAAACTGCTCAAGTGATGCCAAATTCTCTCAAAGACAGTGGGATTTAGACAGTCTCGAGTGTTTTAGCAAACTGGGATAGCTGTAAGTACAGGCTCTTATTTTGGTCTCTATAGAGGTTTAGGCTGGATAATAGGAAGCAGTTCTTCCCCAGAGGGTGCTGGGCACTGCCCAGGCTCCCCAGGGAATGGGCACAGCCCCGAGGCTGCTCCAGGAGCGTTTGGACAGCGCTGCCAGGGATGCCCGGGGTGGGATTGTTGAGGTGTCTGTGCAGGGAGTGGATGATCATGGGAGTCCCTTCCAGCTCAGATACCCCGTGATTCTGTGATTCTACATCCACAGGTGGAAAGTTCTAGGCAGTTGTTTTTCCTCCTGATATGCAGCCTAACCCTGCCCTGGCACAGCTCCAGCCGTTCCTTCGGGTCCTCTCCCTGTCACAGGGAGCAGAAATTGGAGCTGCAGCCCCCGGTGAGTGTCCCCTCTGCCTCCTCCAGCTGAACAAACCCAGTGCCCTCAGCCGCTCCTTGAGAGGCCCCTGCAGACCCTTCACCATCCCCGTGTCCCTCCTTGGGACACCCTCCAGCAGCTGTGGATCTCTTGCACTGCGGAGCCCAAACCTCGCCCAGCAGCGCGCGGCGGCCGCAGGGTTTGTGAGGAGCCGTTCCTGCAGCGGCTCTCGGGGTGGTTGGTGTGTGCTGGGGCCGTTTTGGGCTGGGAGTGAAGCAATGCCCAATGATTAACCAGGAGGCAGGCTCAGGTGGAGCCGGCACTGAGCCTGGCTCAGCGCTTGCGTGGGGGCGTTAAAACAGCACGGCCGGGGAGCCACGGAGGGGTGTCCGGAGCTGGGGACCCTCTGGAGCATCACTTCACCCTCTCCCGACCTGGAACTCCCCCCCCAGCCCTGGTATAGGTGAGCACGGTGCTGATTGTTTTATGTTCAGGAGAAGCGACTCTGTTTTAATTTGGTTTTACCTTTTTTTGCTCCGTTGTTCTCTGTGTTACTCCAGGTAGGGCTGTGAGAGCACAAATCCATTTCGTCACTTTAAAGTGATTCATGTTGATCAGCAATGCCACAGCTCCCTGGGCTTTAATCAGGAGACATTTGAATACAACTAGTTTTATTGATTTCCTTTTTATATGCCGTATCAGTGTTGTAGAAGTGTTACTCCGATCCTTTGAAAGAGCCCATTGAAATACTGATGTTCTCTTCAGTGGATTGGTCTTCTGAATAGGGTGGTTTAGAGAAGAATAAGAAACTTTAATTTCCAGCTGTCACTGCCCAAGTTTCCTACCTGGGCATATTTTACAATATTAATAGCGCATTTAAAGTGAAGCTGTTATAAAACTTCTAAAGTCTGGTATTCTTACAAGTGCATTGCACTGTCGAGCCAAAGATGTGACTAAACAAACAGCAGAGCTGTGGAGGAGTGACGTGGGGTTTGTTTCACCTCAGGCAAAACCAGACACCTTCTGAGGCACCTTCTGAGCTTGGGTTGCAGAGTTTTCATTGCTCGTAGCACGGACACGATTTGGGTGTTAAACACCTGGATACCTGCAGAGCTGGGAGCTGATGTCCTGGGAGAAGGGAGCACAGCAAGGCTCAGTCTGTGGAGATCCAGCCGTGCCTGAAGGTGTTTCTGCAGCTGAGCAGGCTCAGTGCTGTTACCTGTCCTCACATCCTCGCAGGATCGAGCTCTCAATCTTCATCCTTCCATAAACTCCAGGTTTTTCTCAGTCTCTGCAGAAGTTACCTGTTTGACAGGCTGTTGGCACCTGCACAAGGGAGTGCAGGGGCTGTGCACAGCTGAGGATCAGGATAATTTTGGATTTTAGGGTCTAGTTCAGCGTTATTGAGACAAACAGTGTGTGTGCAGTGGTTCGTGGTGCACGAATTTATCTTGGTGCTCAGCTGAATTCAGGGTGCTTGTGTAAAAATGGAGCTGTGACAGCTGCATTTCAGAGAGCCAATACAATATGCAGAGGTGCATAAATATAATATACACCTCTATTTGTGTATATATGATATACTCCTTTATTTGTGCATATATAACGTACCCCTTTATTTGTACATATATAACATACCTCTGTATTTGTGTGTATAAAATATACCTCTATACTTGTGTAGATAATGTAAGTGTATTTTTTGTGTATGTGATACACCTCTATATTTATATATAATTCATCTCTATAGTTACATATATATAATTTACTTTTATATTTCTATATATATCGTGTACCAGTGTGCAGTGCACAGCCTTGGGCACTCCATTCACAGCACTGAAATCCAGAGGCTTCAGTGAGGAGTTCTCTGAGAAAGTCCCTGCGTAATTTAGCCCCAGACAACGCTGAAATTAATTTAAATATGAACGAGGACTCTCGGCGTGCTGAGAACAAGCCGAGCTTATCGCTCAGCCCAGCGCTGATTGCACAACCCCAGCGGAACTCCCGGCTGTGGGACTGGGCTCCCAGGGCTTGGAAGTGCCTTGGGAAATGGATCTGAGCGGGGTTTCATGGAAAACAACTGATTTTTTTGGAGCTGAATTGGACAGACAAGGTGCTGGAGTGGAGTTGTGTGAGCGTGGCAGCGCGTGGCCTTGGGTGGATGGTTTCTCATGGAATACTTGAGTGAAACACTTCGCTTCCTGTTCCTCTGCTCCCAAAAAAAAAAAAAAAAAGCCTTGAAACTTGCTTATTAATATATTAGTTATTGAAATTAGAAAAGGTTTTTCTTCAGTGAAGTGGGGTTGAAGTTAGTTTGGCTGCATCCCAGGCTCTTCGGCACTGGTGGTTGTGCCAACAGTAAATCTGTCTGGATGAAAATCTTTAGGAGTGATCTGATGCCAGGATAAATATACATATAAATACTGTCTGCATCTTGGTGTGCACAAACAAAATTGGATTTGTGCTATCTGAGCACCTCAGGTGAAGAAATCTCCCTGCATGGTTCAGTTTGCACATCACTGGTGCACAGGGAGACTTTCTGGTCATGCTTCCCCTTCTTCTCATCTCTACCCTCAAAAAAGGGTTCTTTAATGCTTTTAATATCCATGTCGGACAGATATTTGGGGCTTTTCAGTTATAAAATGGTTAATGATGCCTCTGTCAAATGAAGTGCCCGTGGCCCCAGGGCAGCTGGAGTTTGTGGGAGGAGTGATGTCAACACAGGATTTGATCTAAATAATTCAGCCAAGTACATTCATGGCAAAAGTGCATGAGCCAGTTGGATGAGTTTTTAATTCTCAGTTACTGAGGGAAAGCAGGAGCATGGTGTTTAGGGATTGCTCTGGCTATAAATGCTTGTCTGGGCCCTCATTAAAGGCACCATCATGTCCCATTTGTGTGACACCACGGGCCAGGTTTTTGTGCCGCTCGAGGGCCGTCGTGTTCCTGTCGAGCTGATTGTGCTGCACCCTTGTGCTTGGCATAACGTGGCTGTGATTAGCGGGGCTCATGAGGTTTTCACTGGGATTTACTCCTTGGGTTTCAGCTGGAATCAGGTGCAGAAGTTGACAGAAAAGGTTTGGTATGAGTAGATAGTGCTGGCACAGCCCGTTGTTCCTTTCAGAACCAGAACTGGCGGGTGGGACGGTCAGGTCTCGTGGAAGATTCCAGAAGGATGGACCAGCAGGAGGTGCCACAGCTGGACTTGGGCACTGCAGGTTCAGCTCCTGGGATGATCTGTACCTGGAGCGAGCGAGCCAGTCCGTGGTGTGCCTGTGGTCTTTTCAGGACGGTTTTGATTGCATAAACAGGAAAACACACATGGAATATGCTTCATTGTAACCCTCATGTTTACTTCCTGATTCTTTTCTTTTCCAGTTCGTTTTGGAAGTGGCTAACTGCTCAGATTGCACGGATAACAAGAGGTTAGTGCATTCCTCAGCTCCTAATGATGTGTTTCCAGCTGGCTGTAGTTGTCATATAAATGCAGCAAAGTCAGGCAGAGCAGGGGGTATCAAATGTCTGTTCCCCATCCCACCTTTGTGCTGTGGGGTGTCCCTCTGTTTTCCACATCTCTCATGGCTCTTTGACAGTTGCAATTATTTTTTTAATTTTGAAGAAAATGCTTTAATTCCCTGCTGGAATACTGGAATGTTCAGACCCACCCCTGGAAGTGTCCACGGCCAGGAGCAGCCTGGTCTAGTGGAAGGTGTCCCTGCCTACAGCAGGGGGTGGGATGAGATTTAAGGTTCCTTCCAACCCAAACCAGTCAGGGATTCTCTGATCCTGTGATTTTTGATACTCAGAGTTCCCTGCCTTTGTCTATAGGTTTTGGGTCTGGTGACTGGGCTTTTTTTTGGTGGTTTTTTTTCTCCTTTAAGTGACTCCTGCAGCTTTGTCTGAGGTGGGAGGTTCTGCAGCTCGTGGATCTCAGAGTCCTTGTGCAAACAGAGAAGTAAATGCTTAGAGCAGAACTGTTTTTGATCCCGGACTCAGGGTTCAGCCCTGACCTTTTAGCGTTGCATTTCCCACCAGTGAACCTTGCTGTGTCCTCCATGGGCAGGTATTCATCTCAGGTCTGCTTTTTTCCTTTCTTTTGCCCCTTACAGTGTTGAGAGCCCAGTTTGGGGGAGCCATGGAGGAGTCTTCCCCAGCCAATAAAGCCCTGGACATGAACGCTCACTCCCGCTTCATTATTGGCTCCGTGTCAGAGGATAACTCGGAAGATGAGACCAGCTCCTTGGTGAAACTTGATCTGCTGGAGGAGAAGGAGAGGTCTTTGTCCCCTGTGTCCGTCTGCTCCGATTCCCTCTCGGACCTCGGGCTTCCGAACGCTCAGGATGGCCTGGCCAGCCACATGAGGTATGGATAAGTAGTTCTCCAATCTTTTTACCCTGTCAGTTCCAAAGATAATCCAGAGGTTCAGCTTTATACCCGTGTTTGGCTTCAAATGTTGTTGTTGTGCCAAGACACGCTCCAGCATTCTGTTTCTAAATGACCTCTTGTGTGTTTATCTGTATCAAACCCTTCCGTTTTCCTTTGGTTTTAGTGAAATGTTTGTGCCTAAATTCCTTAAGCACCTTGCCTGCACTGTCTGTGTCGTCCTGGCTTTTAGAAAATGGAAATGTCTTCGCAGAGATGTTTAAAGTTTTCACTTGTGTGTGGATTTTTTGGGCCCTGTTTGTTGAGAGCAGGAACAATATATGCTTATTTTGTCTTTGCATGGGATTTGCTGCTTTAAATGTAGCCAGAGAACTGGCAGTGGGTAGGATCAATGACTCCAGAGTGGAATTTTTTTTTGGTTTGGATAGAGAAAATTGTGGTGGTTGTAGTGAAGATTGGAGTCCTGCAATGTGGTGATCAGCCAAGATTTAATGTGGTTGCTGCTGCCTGAGCTCAGGGTTGGTCTCAGGGCTGTCCCACTCCTGATTCTTTGTGAATGAGCCTTGAGTTGGGCTTTGGAGGTCGTGGTATTTCCTTGTCCAAAGGCCCCTTTGTTTTTAGGTGTTGCTGATTTGCATCCCACTAGTGGGATGTGCCTGTTGGATTTTCCCTGTTGTTTCTTGTACAGGTCACAGTTTCTTGGTCAGTCTTGCCCCACTCTCCCACGTGTCCTTCATTTGTTTGCCATATTCCAGGAGGTCTGCTCTCTCTGCCTGTGCCATCCCGTTCCAGGAACACCCAGGACAGTGTGAATCCCACTCCAGTTTTTACTGGGCAATCCCTCACTACCTTTGCTTTGTGGCTTTTGAAGGAATGCTTGATTCCAGAAAGGTTTACCGACCAGGAGTTGATATTTACACAACCAGCCAATCCTTGCTCTCGTGTTTTACTGGTTTCTTGGCTTGGGCAGATGAAGGAATTGTAATCTCTCCTTTTTTTGGTGGTTCCCTTCCCACTTCAGGGAGAGGCCTGTGGGAACACACAGTACCAAGCCCCCCAGGTTGGGGCAGGAGGGGGACATTGGTCTGTACTTGACAGAGCTGTCATGGCCCAGCTGCTGGGCATGTTCAGCCAGCTGGCACTTGCACAACTGATGTAAAACCTTAAAGCAAATTTACAGAGGGTTACCTTTCCAGAGTTGTCGTGGTTTGGCAGCACAAAAGGTGATTTTGAAGCAGGAAACTGTAACTATGTATATTTTAGGAACAGAAGAAATTGGATGAGCAGCTAACCACAAGTGTGTAAATGGACAGTAGCAGAGCAAGAAACTTCTGGGATGGTGCCTGGCACCAGAGAGCCTCAGTGCAAGAGGTGTGCAACCTTGGGCACCTCTGTTGTAACCTGCTTACTTTGGCACTCGCTTTGGGGAGCACTTGACTTTTGAGTTAAATTGGAGAGAAATGCCAATTCAAATAAAATGTTACAGCGTTATAGGCTGTTTTTCTAAGATAAACTCGGATGAGTTGAAATACTTTTCAGGATGGTTGTCCCTTTCATCAGAAGATTTCTAAATCGTGTTTACAGATGGAGAAACTGAGACAAAGACAACAGCAAAGACAAGTTCAACAACTTGCCTGGAGTCACTCTGTGGCAGTCAGTTAATGGAACAGAGGTGCTCTTGCTTCCAGCTTCCTTTTGGTGATCACAAAGCTGCCACACTTTGTAAAGCGATGAAGGTGAATTCACAGGGAGTTCTGTTCGCTTTGGCCAGCGGGTCACGCGAGGTGCAGCTCCAAGGGAGCGTACCTTTTGGAAGAAGTTGCCCAAAATCATTCCATGTGCCAGTGATTTTCCCACAGGATGAAAATAGAGATGGCTCGTGTTTGAGGTGAGGGCTTTCGCTGCAGAGCAGTTCTCAGGGAACAGTTATGATTAAAACACGGGATTCACTCAGCTGCCAAAGGGTTTGTGAGGGCACCTTATCGATCTTGTGTTTATGCTGTTGCTAAAGACACTCTTGCTGGGACAGGTTGTGCACTGTGGGCTCTCCTGCCGCTGGAGATCCATGGAAACCTTCAGCTGTGCCAGCTGGCTGCTGCTCTGCAGGATTGAGAGAGCCACGCTCTGAGGATGAACCTTGAATTGCTGTGTGGGACATCAGCGCTTAAAAATCACTGTGTGGGGACAGTGACCACACAGACTGAGTGTTCAGAGGGTCTTTGCTGCGTTTTTGCACCTTTAAATAATAAAACCAAGCATGCCATTTTTTCCTTTTTATTGCCTGTGTTGTCTCTGAGTTCGAGAGTTTCCGTCAGCACTTCCAACCAGTCCTGCTGGGGTTCAGTTTTCCTTGTATTGTAGTGAGCTGGTAAAGAGTTGCTATGCTCCTTTCTGAAGTTTTAGTGGTGGATTAAGTAATTCCTCCGTAAATGCCTTGTGGAAAGTACTTTGGGCCCGTCTGTTTTGTTTAATAAATTGTTCTTTATGACTGCTAAATTTAATTTCTAGCTTCCAAGACGGTATCTTGTATCAAATTCTTGTTTAAAATAGAACAAAACCTGGATGTCTTCTGGTATTTGTACATCAGGGCTCTGGTTTCATAAGCAGTGACATGGGTGTACGGAGTCACCTGACAATCCACTTGTATCAGCTGAAAGCCAAATTTTTGGATGGAGTTCAGCTGTTACCTCATATGAAGCCCACAGAGTTTATCCCTTTGCTCCTAACACTGGTTGGACTTCTCAGTGTATTGTCTCAATAAAGTATGGAGATGCTTAAGCAGAACTAATCATCTACTAAAGGAAATTTGGACAAATGCCTCAATTTTAGCCTGGACAGTAGTGGTTGAGCATGCCCAGCCTGGCACTGGGACAAGGTGCCTGCTTAGAAACCAGCCCTAGAGTGACTGCACAGAGTCCTGAACGTAATGAAAGATCCTTTTGAGCCTCTTCTGAATATAAAAAAATTCCTTTCCAGCCCAGCAGTTTGTGGCTGGGAGGCTGCACTGTGGAGCATTGATCCTGTGAAATGGCTGGTGCTGCTGTGGGCAGGGAGCTGTGGGGTCACACACAAATGTGCTGTGGGGTCTGCGGGGCCGCTGCCGCCGCCGGGGCTGCTCCGGCTGCACCACAGAGGATTTCTCCTTTGCTGTGTGGAGTCCTTGCTGCTCTGCAGGGTCCTGCTGAGGGGCCTCATCCTCCTCTGGCTCTGCCTCTGCCGCTGAGGGTTCTGTGGAGGGTGACTTGTGCGGAAGCAACACCTTTCTGTATCCCAGCCTGGCCTTGGACGCTTCCAGGGATGGGGCAGCCACAGCATCTCTGGGCACCCTGTGCCAGGGCCTCAGCACCCTCACAGGGAAGAATTTCTGCCTAATTTCTAATCTAAACCTGCCCTCCTTCATCTTAAGGCCGTGAACTTGATCCACCTGGAGTGAAAAGTTAATTTCCTCCTCTGTCTGTTGAAAGAAGAGGAGGTGGTTTGGACTCGTGGCTGTGCCAGGTTGTGCTGATAACGTGGGAATAACAGCTTGTGCCTTCTCTGAAAGCTGCTCTGCTTCCTCAACAAACGCACTGTAAAGATTTCTCCTCTGCATACCTCTCAGAAGCTGTATTCTTATTTTGGTGTTGTTTCACTCCCTTTAACCTCAGTTAACAGAGGAAATGTCCTCTCTAAATTCAGTCGTGTGTTGGGAGGTTCTGCAAAGATTCCCTGGCTGAGATACCACAGTGTGACAGCGTCTCCCACGTGCTCACTTATCTGGTCCTTATAACTGAAAGATACCAAATCTCTTACTTTGGGTGAATTTGATGTGAAACTCCCCCACCTACCCCCTAACTCTGGTTTAAAAAGGTCCATTCTCGTGTTCCTGCAGATCAGATCTGTTCAAGTTGAACTTTGTGAAAGAGCACGGGGAAGGCTCCCTGCCAGGGACTCCAATTCCACTCCACTCTCTGGTGCAGAACTATCTTGTGCTGTTGTTGCTGTTGTTCACTTTTATCTTGGTGCCAGGGCTTGACCTGGAGAGTGTGGGGCTGCTTGCTGCTCCAGGAACATGTGGAGTTTTATACTTGATGAGGATGTAAAAGTAAAGCTCTTTCGGTACTTTGTGGGTTTAGGAACTGGAGTATGGATATCAATTTGATTTAAACTTGGCTGTTTATTTGGATTGATGCTTGGATTCACCAGGTATTTTGAGTGTCAGGGTGTTGCTTTTGGACTTGCAAGGAACCTCAGTGATTTGGGCTCTGAACCCTGGGAATGGTCCAATTCCAAATGCGTGGCAGATAACCAGCCAGGTGTGTGGTTAGCAAAAGGAATGTCTGGCAAACTGCTGGCACTTGGTTATTTGGGAGGAATCCTGGCAACCCATCTGGGCTCTGTAAAAATTTCTGGTTTAGGCCAGAGACCTGCCTGGACTGATGCTGGAATTCTGTGTTAGCATGGAACAGAAGTCATCAACCAGGGAGTGCAGCGAGGGCTGGTTTTGCTCTGTGCTGCATCGTTTATTTAATTTCCTGAAATCCCGAGGCTCCATTAGTTGTCAGAGCTGAGTCAAGTTCCCTTTGTTTTGATCCCTAGGTGAAGGCCTGGTTTTGACAGTGTCTGTGTTCAAGCCGATTCTGCCTCCTTAAAATCTGGGCAGAACTGTCTCTGACTGAGTGCGGATTGCTGCCTCCAGTGCCTGTTACCTGAGGCTTGGGGAACCATTTATTCCAGCTGTGGAATTCTGCATCCCTTGCTGGACAGCATTTCTGCTTGTTCCTTCCCTCTGCCTTCCTGTGAAATAGGATGCAAGGGCAGAGCTACAACTGGAGCAGATCTCAGGGAGGCTTCAGCTGCCCGAGTCTTATCACCCGGATCGAGTACATGTTCTGATCACATTTACAACCACACAGCCCAAATGGACGGGGAGAGCTGCCCTTTCCACACCCTTCCCAGGCCAGATCCAGAGGGAAACAATCCCCAACCCTTTCTCCGGGGAGTGTGTGTGTGTGTGTGCGCTGCAGTCTGCTCCGGGCTGCCTTCCACACCAGGCAGCTCATGCATCCCCGCCTTTGGAATACGCGGCGGCGGCAGCCCCTGGCATGTGGCAGTGCTGGGATCAGTGCCGGCTCCTGGCTGGGATGTGCCTCAGGTACGTGGCCCGAAGGAATGGCTTTTCCCTGGGGGCTGTGGGAGAGGAGCAGGCACGGCCTTTCCCTTTGTCTGGGGCCGAGGAGGGGTGGGCTCCGTGGGCCAGCGGGGTTTGGGCAGCGCTGCCCGCGGGAAATGAGCTCTGTGCAGCGTGTGCGGATGGGCAACCCCCAGTCGGCCACACGTCCTTGTGGAGCCTGTTTTCGTAGGGATGCTGCAGCAAATCGTGGCCATTGATTTCTCAGCAGCGAGTTCAGCTGGCAGAAGTGAATATTTTTAACCAATGCTGAAGCTGCTCCTTCGGGTTTGCTCTTCCAGCAGCGAATCGTGGCCATTTCTCTCGCAGCAGTGGATTCAGCTGGTGGAAGGCACAGGGAATATTTTTAACAGTGCCACATCAAGCTGCCTGTAGATTTGTTTCCTTGCAGCCACCATGGGCAGAACCTGCTTGGATTGGGGGCTGTGGGTGGGGTTTCTGGGAATGAATTAAATGGGGGATTTGTGGGGTGCCTGATGGTTGGGCAGTTCGATTGGTTCTGCAAAGAGGAATAAAGGCTGGCGAGTGACAGGCCTTGAGTTCTTGGATAGATCCATCACGCTGGGGTGCTCCTGTTTGTTAAACTCTGCTCTCTCCCTGGCATCCCTTGGCTCTGGTGAGGTTTGTGTGCAGAGTGAGGCCGCCCTCACTCCACAGCGTGTCGCTGTCCCTGTTCCCTCCGGGTCCCTGGCTGTGCCCGGAGCTGGCAGCACATGGCACTGCCGCTGCCCCTCCCCTGTCACTGTGTCACCTGTCCTGGCCTCAGCCCCTGGCCCCGCAGGGAGGTTACCTCCTGCCACCAGGTTAACGTGGCACTGCTCCCCTGGATGGATACTTGTTCCTTTTTTGAGTGATCCCCTCCTGGCTGGCTGCATTTTGGGATTCTGTGCCCCAGATCAAAGCTGTGCTGCCAGGCTGTGGCCCTACACCAGGACAGACCCAAATATGCCAAAATTAAAAAATTTCCAGCGGCTGTGCCTAGTTCCAGTACAGTCACTGCCCTTCCTTATCCTGTGTCTACCCCCCAAATTTGCAATTTATGTGTTTGTGTGTGCAGGGCCAGGAGTTGGGCTTTGGTAATCCTTGTGGGTCCCAGCTCAGGATATTCCATGATTCTGGCACTGAGTAAACATTCTTCCTTCCTCCAGTGATGTTGCTGGACCCTGCCATGCTGTAGCACTTTGCTTGTGAGGATATTTATTCTTCCAGCACGTGAAGTGATCTCATCTCTGTCTTATATGTGGGAAACAGGCACAGAAAACTGAAGTGACGCATCCAGGGTCTCCCAGCTCCCAGGCTGGTGTCCAGTTTGATCTGCCAGCTCTGTCACACTGTGTCTGCATGCCTGCACAAGCTGCCTCTGACATTCCTCTCTGCAGCCCTGGAAACGCTGTCCCTGTCACCTCCCCACCCCTCCTGAAAACCCCAGATTAAATCCTAAGAGTGGGCTGAACTCTTGGGGTCTCAGAGCCCGGGCAGAGCCCGCAGCTGGGGATGTGCTCACCTGCTCCCGGGGCAGAATCCCCGTGGCTGCTGCATCCCTGTGGGTGCTCGTGGAGGATGTGGGGAGCTGTGCACCCCATTCCCAGTGTGCCCCCGGTTTGGGAGCTCATCCCGGGGTTCCCGTGGCTCGGAGCAGCCGCCGTGCATCCTCTGCAGCGGGGCCAGCGTTAAAGCTCGTTACGTAACCTATGGCTGCTTCTCTCCCTCTCCTGATCAGCTGCTCTCCTCCGAGTGACGAGAGAGGGAGGCCGGTCCCCGTCCCTGCTGCGTCACGGGAAGGGGTGACACGGCCGTGGGGGGAGCCAGGGACAAAGGTTAAGAGATTTGGAGCAGCCGGGGAAGCGCCGCTGCTTGAAGGAGAAACCGCGCCAGGCTCTTTGCAGCTCCTCCTTGAGCTGCAGGACTGGCAGAATTCAGGAGCTGCAGCTGCAGAGAGGAGCCCTCGTAAGCGAGCCTGAAATCCAGTAATTCCTGCGCTCAGCATGGAGGATTCTGCAGAGCAGAGTCAGGAGATGAGGTACCACATGCTGCAGAGGTAAGGATCACAGACCTGCCGGTCTCCTCCTGGCTGGGCTCTGTGCTGGAGGTGCTCACTGAGCTTTCCGTGTTCATTTTATCCTCTGGAGCCTCGCAGAGCCTGTGGGCTCTCTGTGCATGCAGCCTCTGACAAGGATGCCAGGATGCAGCTCAGCTGGGGGGTCAGGGTTGCTCAAGTTGGGGGTTCTGCACAACTTCTACCCCCCGTGAGCTCTGAAGGATAGAAAAGCATTTTGAAAATTCCTCCATCACGAAACGTTGCAGTTGTGAGCATGTGGTTAATAGGGATGGCAGTCACTAACTCAGCATTTATTCTGTTTTGTTTAGAGCTCTGTGCTGTCTTCCTTGGTGCCCAGCTTCTACCTCATCTTATCCTGCAAAAAAACCCCAACTCTTCTGTTTTGATTACAGTGTGCCGCCTGCGGGTATTGATAAATAAACTTAATGTTCTTGGAATGCTCACAAATCAAACTGTACTTGTTTATAAACAAGTGTTTGTTGCGTTCTGGATGGTGAACCTCGGGCTCTGTTGACATTTTGCCTGCAGCACTATCTTTGTGTGTAGTAATTTCTTGGTGGGACAGTTCATATTTAAACATGTTTACAAATTCTCACCTCAGGATTTTTATCTCTTCCTATTTTTGTTGAGACTACTCTCAATAAACTTGCAATGCATAAACCTTCTTCACTCCTTGGACTGTGCTCCATCCTTGCCAGGAAGACTCTGACCCCCTAAATGCACAAATTTAGTAGAAATTCAACCTTTACTACAGATTTGCTGTATTTCTTGCCTGTTGGCTCCTGTCCTTGTATTCCCAGGCTGAGTTCGCAGGAGTGTGTGAACTTCTGCTCATAGGGACACGTTCCCAGTTCAGTGACAATGTTGGGAAGAAGGGAAAGTACGAGGGGATGAACCTGTGCACACAGAGCCTGTTCTTTGCCTTTCTCTGGCTGTCAGCTCCCTGCTCTTCTCTGAGATAAGAAACTCCACTGGATGGAGCTGGTCTGAGCTAGCACAGCCATTTCTGGGTCCATCCCACTTCCCAGTGGAATTACTCAATGGAGCAGCCCTTCAGCAGCTGATTAGGCCAGAGGGCTCCTGGGCACAGATCTGCCAGTGACCAGCACCAGCCCCTTGGTGCTCTTGGGGCTTTCCAAAGCTCTGAGCTGAGCTTCCCAATGTTCATTCCTACAGAAGGGTTGTGTGATCCTGCCAGTGGCAGGGTAAGGAGAGAAACTGTTAGGGAAAGCACAGTAAAAGCAAGTAAGCTGTGGGGTGAAGCTTCAGGGCCTGTGAAATCAGAAGTGTCTCCTTAATCCCAGTCGTGCTGCGCCATGGCAGACACTCGGCGTGAGGAGCAGCTCTGTGCTCTCCCGTGGAACTGCCTCTCACAGTTTCAGCTTTGTAAACTTCAGCAAATCACAGCCAAAGGGTGATCTGTCGCTGTGTTGTTGCTGTGGAAGCTGAAGCAGAAGGAGGGGAAGTGACTGTGCCATTCCCACACAGAAGGGCTGTGGCAGGACATGGGGTTGGTCTTGGCAGGCACAAAATTGGCTTTCTGTGTTTGTAGTGGGAGTAACGTGATTAATTCGTCCTCTGGCTCTCAGAGCTTTTGAGGAAGATATTAAAGACTGGGTAGTGGAAAACTCTTGGAGAAAGATTTCCGTAGCCAGTCTGAATCTCTCATTTGCACCTGGAGATAAATTTGCTGTGCTTCCCAAGAGGATTTCCTTATGGAGTCTGATCTTTGGAGCTTTTTTTGCCAAAGCCAGAAATCACTGCTGTTTCCAGCTTCTCTGGATGGATTGAAAGCAATCTGGTGGAGCATTGTTGTTCTGCGTAGGGCAGCAACATATTTTTACCTATTTATATTTTGGCATAGCTGGAAGTTTTCCAGATAACCTGGATTTTTCATGGAGATAACTGAAAAGTAGTTTGAAAGGAGTCATCCTTGTAAAACTGAGGACCAGGCCATGTGGGTCTGGAGGTGAGGAGGAGTTCTGCTTGTCTGCTTGGGGAATGGGATCAAAGAGAACTTCCAAATTATTCACATCTTCCTTTTACTGGTGTGCAGCTGCACTGACAGGTTGTTTCTGTGTCCCCCCATTTCCTCAGGCCCAGCATGTCTGGTTTGCACCTTGTCAAGCAAGGCCGGGACAGGAAGAAGGTGGATGTGCAGCGGGATTTCACCGTGGCTTCTCCAGCAGAATTTGTTACTCGTTTTGGAGGGAATAAAGTCATTGAGAAGGTAAATTCCTGACCTTTTTTAGCATACTGCAGCTCCTCTCTCCATGAACTGGATGCTGGCTAAGGAAACTGCACAGCCCAAAACTGGGCAAAGAGTCTGCAGGGGAAAAAAAAAAACTGCTTTCATGATTGTTTATTGTTTTGTGCTATTTAGACTCTGTTTCATCCTAGCTTCTAATGCACCCAGGTCCTGATAGCAAATAATGGCATTGCAGCAGTGAAGTGCATGAGGTCCATCCGGCGCTGGTCCTACGAGATGTTCCGCAACGAGAGGGCCATCAGGTTCGTGGTCATGGTCACCCCTGAGGACCTGAAAGCCAATGCAGGTGAGTTGGAGAGCTGGGAAAGGGTCACAGCCTCCTCCTTGCACAGCCCTGGGCATGAAGGGAGTGGAGTTGTCCACCTGATCTGTCAGTAATGGGATGTTGTGGAGCAGGTCAGCGCTTCCCTGAGAGTCAGCCCTGTGAGGAGCAGCTGAGGGAGCTGGGGGGGCTCAGCCTGGGGAAAAGCAGAATTTTGGACTGAGTCTTGTTGTCAGATTTGCAGCCTAAATGGGACCTCCTCTGTGTTTGCAGAGTACATTAAAATGGCAGATCACTACGTGCCCGTCCCAGGAGGACCCAACAACAACAACTATGCGAACGTGGAGCTCATCCTCGATATTGCCAAGAGGATCCCAGTGCAGGTGGGGAGCGTCCCACACACCGAGCAATCTTCTCTCCTTCAGTAAGGAGCTGTGCCTGGGGAACAAGGCAGGACCAAGGAACTGAGATTCCAAACCTGTGTTAGCACCCCGAGGCAACACGTGTGACAGTGCAGTGGCTGTCCCAGGGCGAATATCTGCAGCACAGGGAGGTTCCCTGCAGCCCTGCGCTTCCCTGCGCCCAGCTCCTCCTCAGCAGGTTGCTGCAGCAGCCTGCTTGCACTCGTCTGCAAGGTGCAAGTCATCCTTTAAACTCAGCACACCCTGTAGCTCAGGGCTGCTCTGACTCCTGGGTGTTCTGAGGCTGCTTTCTATGAGGAAGAGAAAGACTTGGAGTTTTTGCATGTGTCTGTTTCTGCTCACTCGCTTGTTTTATTCAAACAAAGAGCAAACTGTGTTCTTTTCTCCTGCAGGCTGTGTGGGCTGGCTGGGGCCATGCATCAGAGAACCCGAAACTGCCAGAACTTCTCCACAAAAACGGGATTGCTTTCATGGGTGAGGCGATGGGCTGCCCATCTAATGTCTAATCCTTGTTTTAAGATGGGGATGTTTAGGGAGATAGAAAATCCAGAGTCCAAGAGAGAGCCATGAGGAATGGGCTGCAGTGCAAGATGGATTATCTGTTCTTTACAGTAGTTCTTGTATGGAAGAAGGGGAAAGTTCTCCAAAATAGCCTTTAAAGTTGAGATAAAAAATCAGAGAAAGATTCCTGTTAGACCGGATTGTTTCAAAGCCAAATTTCCCTGTTCTCATTTAAAGAGGGTTCAGTTTTTTGGGAAGAGTGGAGTTTTTCCTAAATCAGACTTCTGGACATTTCCCTAATGTCTTATATGCCTTGTGTCTCTCTCATGCATTGTCTTTGCTCTTTGCAGGCCCTCCCAGCCAAGCCATGTGGGCCTTAGGAGATAAAATTGCTTCTTCCATCGTGGCTCAGACTGCTGGCATTCCCACTCTTCCTTGGAGCGGCAGTGGTAAGAAGGAAATCGTCCTGTGTTTATCAAGATCATCCCCTTCTTTTTTTCCTTCAACATGTCCAGTTTTTAAGAAGCTCCATGCTCAAAAGCGTGTTCCAGGAGATGTTCCATCTGCTCAGGGTTTCATGTTTGTGCTGTTTGCCCACCACACCAGTGAGATGGCTTGGAAGCAATTCCATCAGTGATGGAATGAGCATGGAGATGGTGGGAGAAGCTGGCAGCACGCAGAGGAGGACAGGGAGGAGGGATTGGGAGGAGAAGTGAAGAAACATGGAAGAGGCTGTTTCCTAGAGTGCAGCTGATGCTCACAGGCTCACCTGGTCTAAGGGAAGGTGTCCTTGCCTGTGGCAGGGGTTGGAACAAGATGATCTTTGAAGTCCCTTCCAACCCAAACCATTCCATGGTTCTGTATCATTTTGGAGCCCATTCTCTGCTTCTGCAGTTTCAAAACACTAAAAATAACAATCTGCTTCTCACAGATAAATGGAGGAGGATATAATGGGTCGGATGATTGCTCCCCAGCAATCAGGAATGTCTGTTTGCATTCTGCATTCTCCGCTTCCTGAGTGCTCCCAGCCTGGTTCCTTCTGTCCTACCCGTGGCTTCTCACAGCCTGGCAGCAGAAGGAGCTCAGAGGGTGATGTTTGTGTTTCAGGTCTTCGAGTGGACTGGCAGGAAAATGACCTCCAGAAGCGCATCCTGAACGTTCCTCAGGAGCTCTACGAGAAGGGCTACGTGAAGGACGCGGACGATGGGCTGCGGGTGGGTCTGGGCAGGTGTTTGAGGGGCCACAGGGCTGGGGTTGAGCTTTCTCCTCATGGGAGCACAAACTGGAACCAGACTGCAGCCCCAGAGCTGGGTCTTGGAAACTGGGAAGTGATCATTCACATATCTTTGGCCCCAGCCTGCAGAATTAGGTGAGGGTTAGCAGGGAGAGGCAAAATATTGGACCAAGGTTGTGTTGCATTAAAAGCTGTCATCTAGTTCTTGTTTAGAGCAGGAAGAAGGTGCTTTTAATAAAGACCCACAACTTGACTTCAACTTCTGAGTTTCCCCTTTTCGGATAAGAAATATTCCTGGAACAATACAGGATTTGGAGTATTCCTTTGTGAAAAGCAGGAGTGGAGTGTGTGACTTTTCCATGTTTCCCAGCTTAATGGTTTTCTGTATTATACAAAAGCTTTTTTGTGGGTTCATAAATTTAGTGGCATTGAAGCACTGACAAATGATTTTGTGGTCACTCGGAGAGGTCAGAGTTCTCTGTAATCACACAATCGCTGCTGATTTTTCCAGCTACAGGCACCCTCTCCAACTGGGATATTTGGTTTCTATCCCACTGGTTGCTAAATAGGGTCAGACATGGAAGCTTGGATGTGAATCAACAGGGAAATAATGATCTTTTCACTGGATTCTGCTGCCTTGTTGTGCTTACCCTGTTGTTCTGCCCGTCTTGCCAGGCTGCTGAGGAGGTTGGCTACCCTGTCATGATCAAGGCTTCCGAAGGAGGAGGAGGGAAAGGCATCAGGAAGGTTAACAATGCAGATGACTTCCCCAGTCTGTTCAGACAGGTGACTTTTCCCTCTGATTTGTGCTGCCTTGTTCTAAATGTTCGGGCTGGGTGCTTCTGAGACATTGTATCCGTCATACACCTTACGAAAGATGCTCTGCCTGTTCATTCTGTCCCTGCTGTAGGTTCAAACTGAAGTTCCAGGCTCTCCCATCTTTGTGATGAGGCTGGCCAAGCAGTCCAGGCACCTGGAGGTGCAGATCCTGGCAGACCAGTACGGCAATGCCATCTCCCTGTTCGGCCGGGACTGCTCCGTGCAGCGCCGGCACCAGAAGATCATCGAGGAAGCTCCAGCCTCTATTGCAACCTCAGCAGTGTTTGAGCACATGGAACAGGTGAGAGGGGCTCTGCAGCTTCCCTTCCCCTGGCCAGGCTCCAGGAACAGGCAGGACTTTGTATTTTTGTTTTACATCTCCCAGAGTTCTGCGTTGTTGAATGTTGTAAAGGAGCAGTGTAGGGTTGTGTGTCTCAAGCTGCTCAGTGTGGGCAGCCACTCACATTTCCACACTGAGTCTCACCAGAGCTCCCTTCATAGCTGTGTGGCCCCTAGAAAGGAGAGGGAAGTGTGTTTTAAATGTGTGTTGCCATATTAAAAGGCAGCTGCAGGAGCTGTAGGAATTGCCTAATGATGAGTATTGCAAATATTTGCTTCAAACTCTGCCTTCTGTGAACTGTAAATGGAATAAGTTGGCAATCAAAACTCTTGTGCCACGGGCTTTTCTCTGAGCAGGTCTTGGGCCTGTTAAGTTTTGGGATGTATCGGAATGCCAGCAAAAATCTGAAGTGGGTGTGGTGGATGAACAGAGAGAGCACAGGTAGCTGGCAGTGAAATACTCCTTTTTCCCGTGTCCCAGTGTGCAGTGAAGCTCGCCAAAATGGTGGGGTACGTGAGTGCAGGCACTGTGGAATACCTGTACAGCCAGGATGGCAGCTTCTACTTCCTGGAGCTGAACCCACGGCTGCAGGTGGAGCATCCCTGCACGGAGATGGTGGCTGATGTCAACCTGCCAGCAGCACAGCTCCAGGTGAGCGCAGAAAATTGAATTTCTCATCTTTCAGCAGGTTCAGCCATTGTTTGAAGTCCCCCAAAAACACGAGGGGATCCCTCAGAGATCCTGTTGAGAGCTGTTGCTGGATGTGCTGTGGCTTGTCAGTCCCTTGTGTGCCCCCCCAAACTCCTGGTCCCCAACTTTCCAGCAGTGAGTGGATGCCACGGTCCCCCCACACCTCATTAAGGCTCTGTGTGCTTTTCTACTCCTTTTTTGAACTGTATCTATAAAAAAACCCCAACTAATGCACAGGGCAAGTGGGATTTTTCTCCGTAAGGATGCAGCCAGCAGCTGGTTCTGCAGGTTACTCTCCCCACAGTTTCTAATTGCAAAATTCCACAGTTTCCTATAACCACTTAGGGCCCTTCTGTCTCCCTGGGACCTCAGTATATTTTTAACAGCCCTAATGCGTGCCCATCCTCAGCTGACCTGGCACTGTCAGCTTTCCCTGGAGCCTTTTAATCAGTCAATGGAAAATACTGGCTGAAGGGCTTAAGGTGGATATTTGGATATTGCACTGAGCTCAGTTGTCCTGGGAAATGGGAATGTTCTGGTCTGCGAGGAGAGAAGCTTACTGGTGGGTTTTTCGAATATTTTCTTTTTTCTCCTTAGATTGCCATGGGGATCCCCCTGCACAGGATCAAGGACATCCGAGTGATGTACGGAGTTTCTCCGTGGGGAGACACCACCATTGATTTTGAGAACTCGGCCCATGTCCCCAGTCCCCGTGGGCACGTCATCGCTGCCCGCATCACCAGCGAGAATCCTGACGAGGTGAGGCTTCGGCTTCTGTGCTTGCTGCTCACCCTGGGCTTTACAGGCTCAGTCCCTGCTGCTGCTGCTGCAAATTTTGGCAGCAAATTTAAAAGATTCTTCCCTTAGTTCGCTTAGACTCTGGTTAGACACAGCCTGAAGCTGTTGTACCACGTACAGCACAAAGAGGTGTTCTCAGAGCCTTCAGAACCCTAATTCTGGAGTATTCACCTTTTCTTTAGGGTGTAGAGCAATGTCTGTCTGTCTTTGCAGGGATTTAAGCCCAGTTCTGGCACGGTTCAGGAGCTGAATTTCCGCAGCAACAAGAACGTCTGGGGCTATTTCAGTGTTGCTGCTGCAGGAGGGCTCCATGAATTTGCCGATTCCCAGTTTGGTCACTGCTTCTCCTGGGGAGAGAACCGTGAAGAAGCCATCTCGTAAGTCAGAGATGAGGGAGAGCCTTGGGAACTGCTTGGGTTTGTCCTCTTTGATCCCAAGTGCCGTGGCAAAACAAGGCTCCTTACTTCTAGGAGTTTTAAGAGAAATTTCCCTGTCTTTATCTTGTTTTCCATTTCATGGTTAGGCTTCTCACTCTGTCTTGCTTTGCAATTCCACTATGTTGCACCTACATTTCTACACTTTTTGCTTAGTTTTCTGTCTTTTTTCCCCTTTCTGTTTCATCCCTGCCTTGTACACCTGCTGCTGGGGTATGATACAGCTACCACAGTGTGAAAGTTCCTCTCTAAAGCATCCAGGTGAAGGCTTCTAACAGGAAAAACAACTGCTAACCTGACTGACCAACGCTTCAGGATGGTTTGCAAACCACCTCTGTGGTGTGGGGCTTTAAAGCATCTGGTCCTAAGGCAGACCTGTCTGACCTGTCCTCCATGTTCTTCATCCAGAGCCTTTCCCCAGTTCCACTGTGGGCAGGGTGGGCACCATGTCTGTCTGTCTGTCCGTCTGTCTGTTGTACACCCCTGACACGTGCCAGGGGCCTGGGTGATGATAGCAGGGGCAACTCCTGATCCCACTGAGCTGCTCTTCTTCACAGAAGCAGCAGTGAAAGAAATCAGTATTCTCCTGTTCCCAAACATTCCTACAGGATCCTGCTCCAGGGCCTGTGCTCTTCTGCTCTATCCTTCAGGTGCTTTTCTGTCCGGAGCTGCCAGCCTGCGTGCTGCCATTAGTATGGGATAGATAACAGGGCTTCTTTCCCCTTCCAGAAACATGGTGGTGGCTCTGAAGGAGCTGTCCATCCGAGGGGACTTCAGAACCACTGTGGAATACTTGATCAAGCTGCTGGAGACAGAGAGCTTCCAGCAGAACCGCATCGACACGGGCTGGCTGGACCGGCTCATCGCCGAGAAAGTGCAGGTGCAGCTGCTCCCCGTGCAGGGACACAGATGGGGATGAGCAGGGGAAGGGGTGGGTGCCTGCTGGTGCAAAAGAGTTTAGGAGTGGTGAATGTCCACTTAATGAATAAACATTTTCACTGCCATTACTTCTTAAATATATCAAAATCCCAGGTCATTCCCGGTGGGGGAAGTTGGTCTTAAAGTTGTCCAGCAAAGCATTGAGAGCAGTGTTATGTCTGGAGTCTGGGACAGATGACAGTGGAAATGTTGTTGGAACCTCAAGATTTGATGCAGGCAGAAGAAAATGTAGTTTTAAGGAGTTACAGAAGTAATGGCTTCTGTGCAGAGTTCACATGGCTGCTGCACCAGCTTAATTTTAAAGAGAGTTGGCCATGAACCAAAAGCAGAGCTGAGGCTGGTGATTCTTCTAGCTGGGTGTGCAGATTGGGCTGGAGCTGGAGGAGATGTGACTGTGTCTGTCCCCTGTTGCAGGCTGAGAGGCCTGACACCATGCTGGGGGTGGTGTGTGGAGCTCTGCACGTGGCTGACGTGAGCCTCCGGAACAGCGTCTCCAACTTCCTGCACTCCCTGGAAAGGTAAGAGTGCCAGCTGCTCTCTAGTAATGACTGCTGGCTTACGAGTTCTGTTCAAGTCCAGCCCAGGAATGCTTAGGGCTTGTTATCTGCTGGCTGTTCCCTGGCCCCAGGGAGCTGTTTATCCACTGAGAAAACTGGCAGGTATCTGCATCTCCTCGAAATATCCCCTGCTGTCTGCACAGATTGCTTTGGTTTCCGGCAGAAACTCCAGGAAATAGCTCAGAAACACGGAGTTCTTTCTCTGTGTGCTGCTAGGGCAGCACTGGGGAGTCTTGAAACACCCAGGAATGAATGGAGAGGAGAGCAAAGCCACCCTGTGTGGCTGGAGGGACTTTGACTTTGTCAAACTGATTTGCGTCTCTCCTAAGAAAAGACTCTATGAAAACCTACTCCCATCTCTCTGCTAGTGTTCCCCAAAGCCTTGCGTGCATCTCTGAACGTATTTGGACCCCTGGTAGCCATTTGGTGGCTTGTGGAAGATCAGTTTTGTTTTGTACTTCCCTTTCCAGGGGCCAAGTCCTCCCTGCTCACACTCTGCTCAACACCGTGGACGTGGAGCTCATCTACGAGGGACGGAAGTACGTGCTGAAGGTACGGAGTGGGACTGGCCCACCCTCCTGCCCCTGAGCTGGACACGGCTGTGTGTGCTGCTCTGGCCTCATCTTTGCACAGATTTGTACAGGGGATTACATCTGAGCGGGGTTTATTTTCTCTGCTTTAGTGGGTGAAGCAATCGGCGCGGCCTCCTTTACGATAGCAGCCCTCACGTTGCTCCACTGCCGTGTCTCTGTAAACATTTCAGCCTCTTGCTCCCCGCAGGCTGAAAATGACTTTGTTACAGGCAGAGACTGCTACAGGCTGACCAAAACTTCCAGCCTGGGAGACTCTGCGTGTTGTGGCAGCCAAGGCACTGGGTGCTGTGTTCGATCCACTGGATAATTCCCATTCTTGTGGGTTTGCAGGTGACCAGGCAGTCTCCCAATTCCTACGTGGTCATCATGAACAGCTCCTGTGTGGAAGTCGATGTGCATCGGCTGAGTGACGGGGGGCTGCTCCTCTCCTACGACGGCAGCAGCTACACCACCTACATGAAAGAGGAAGTGGACAGGTAGCAACCTCTGTGGGTTCATATTTAGCATTTGCACGGCCAAAACGAGGTGTATTTGTAACTTTCTGCTTCCCAAAAGATCAGCTGGGAATGGATTCTCTCCTAGAAAGAGTTTGCCAGGTATACTGTGGGTGAGTTTTAAGACAGAACAGATCTTGGCTACTGTTAGAAGAAGGGTCTGGCTGAGCACCACATGGAATCCATATTCCTCTGCTTGGTCCTGAAAAGTGACTTTTGGGATTATAAAAACCAGAAAACAGAACCTGAAAATCTTTAGAATTCTTGATACTCCATGGCTGCCTTAGAAATAAAGAGAAGTTGTGCTGTTCTAGTGCATCCCCTCAAAATTCGCTGCAAGGATCACAGCAGTAAGGGCAGTAAAGGGCATTCTCCAGGTCTGGAATGTGGACTCTGCCCCTTTTCTGTGTGTTCTTCTGGGAAAATTAATGGAACTGCTCAGGAGGACGAAGAATTTGGGTAACTTCCTGGGTTTGAATCTCCACCTCTCAGTTGGTTGAGCTGTTCTCCTTCAGTTTTGTTTCGAAGTAGAATAGGGAAAGGGAGACTGGATTTTCCCCTTCCCATGCCTTCCCCAAGGAATTCTGTTGCACTGATCTGTCCTGTTCTTCCCTAGGTATCGCATCACCATTGGGAACAAGACCTGTGTGTTTGAGAAGGAGAACGATCCCTCCATCCTGCGCTCGCCTTCCGCTGGGAAGCTGATCCAGTATGTGGTGGAGGATGGGGGACACGTGTTTGCAGGCCAGTGCTTCGCAGAAATTGAGGTAAAAGTCTCAGAGAACTGGTTTGGCTGCCCAGGAAAAAGCTCAGGGGGAGGGGTGTTGGATGCTTTGGAACTGGGAGTTGAGCGTGAGGGATAATTCACGCTATTTCATTTACAGACTTTAACCTGAACTAAATCATCAGTGAGAGTGATGGGGTGGGGAAGAAATTACCTGACAGCAGAAATTTGAGTGTTAATGGCTGTACACCAAGTGATAAGCAGAATTTCTCAGCAGTGAGACCGTGGTTATCACCTTGCTGTGATGCCAGGGGAAGGTGGGATCCGTGTGCTCCCCAGCCGTGGTGAAGAAGGCCTTATCCTTGTAGTACTGACACAGACTCAGAGTTACATACCAGGATGAAGTAACAAACTAAGACTTCTCTGATTAGCTGATCATTTATTGGGTTGATCTCCTAAGTTAATAAGTGTCACTCCTCCCTTCTCCCTGGCAAGTTACTTAACTCTTACCGAGGAGGAGGATGAGCAATTTCTGCATCACGGTGAGGAAAGCACAAGGGGTTGTGTAGGAGTGTGTGGCTCAAAACAGATTTGAGGGAGGGGAGGGTGTGTGATGACAGAGGGGCAATTAAACCAGTTGGGGACAATGTGTAGGAGAAAAATATCAAGACAGAGATCCAGCTATTTTATGTAAGTGCTTTTGCACCGCAACAGGTCCTGGCTAAGAAGGAACCACCCACACAATCCCTGTGCTCCCAGTGGTGTGGAGCACAGCAAGGGTAAAACCAAACTGGCTCCCCATACCCAGCCCTACTGCTCCAAAGGCAGGAGCTCCCACGGTTGATCCAAGGAAGCATTTCTGTCTGGGAAGAGCTGGCTGAGAGCTCTAGAAAGTGATCCTGGTTCCCTCTGCTTGAAGTGAAGGCGTGGCTGGAGCCTTTGAGAGGAGCCTTTGGGACGCAGGAGTAAATTGCTTTGTTCACTGGGCCGAGTGTGGGACCTCCCTGAGTCCCCCTTGGCTCAGGCAGTGTGGGCAGTGACATTCCCGAAGTTCCTGCTGCACGTTTTGTGGCCAATTGTTTTGTTATCCCATTCACTTCAGTGCCTGGGTTTCGTTCCCAATGTCTGTGCTTGTAAGTTTTTGGGAACTCTGAGTGCCAGAGGTGCTCATGCAGGTCTGTCTGTGGTGGGGCACTGGCTGCTGGCTCCCAAAAGTAGAACCATTTTGGGGCACATGGAGCTGAGTGTGTAACCCATTTTCCGTGCTACAGGTGATGAAAATGGTGATGACGATTACAGCAGGAGAGTCAGGCTGCATCCACTATGTCAAACGCCCAGGGGCCGTCCTGGATCCAGGCTGTGTGATTGCCAAGCTCCAGCTGGATGATCCCAGCAGGGTTCAGCAGGTGAGGAGCTGCAGAAAGCACAGATGTTTGTGGGGTTTTAATAGGGAGGTGATGTCGAGAGTGGTACAAGATGGTCCAGTGAACCAATTTCCCGTTTGTGCATTGTCCTGGAATTGTCACTTCACTTTTTACTTGTCTCAGATGAGGACTGGGACTGAGATTTCTCTCTGTCTCTCTGATTCAGGCTAAGCTTATCTACCATTCTTGCTCTCTGCTTGCCTCAGTAATATTGTGGGGATGTGTCTCTCAAGCAAGTGCATTTCCCACTCTGGGCATCCTTGCAAGTTCAGCCTTGGCTCCAGCCGAGAGTGGCCGGCTGTTCCCCCTGGCTGGTGCCCCGCAGGAGGGTCAGTGAGGCTGTTCCTTGTTGCAGGCTGAGCTGCACACGGGCACCCTGCCCCAGATCCAGAGCACGGCGCTGCGGGGCGAGAAGCTGCATCGCATCTTCCACTACGTGCTGGACAACCTGGTCAACGTGATGAACGGGTACTGCCTGCCAGAGCCCTTCTTCAGCAGCAAGGTACTGGGGGCCTCTTCTTCCAGAGCCAAAACACAACGTTCTTGCAGCTCAAGGCAGGGCTGGGCAATTCTCTGCCACAGCCAGGGGACCCCGAGTCAGGGCAGCACCCATGAGATGGGGTGTTGGACATCACCCCTTTCCTTTTCATCCTTTTTGCTGTTTATTCTCTTCTTCCTGCTTGTCTTCACACTGCCTTGTCTCTCTCTAGGTGAAGGGCTGGGTCGAGCGGTTAATGAAGACCCTGAGGGATCCATCTTTGCCCCTGCTGGAGCTTCAGGACATCATGACCAGTGTTTCTGGACGGATCCCACCCAACGTAGAGAAGTCCATCAAGAAGGAGATGGCGCAGTATGCCAGCAACATCACCTCGGTCCTCTGCCAGTTTCCCAGCCAACAGGTGACCAACCACGCTTCTGTGGAGGGATAAAAATTGGTTTGTGTTGGGGCAGAGAGAGAAAGTTTCTTTAAATTACATAGAGGTTAATTGAACCTGAAAGGTGTGTTTGAACACGGGGTCTTCATGATGAAGGACACTTGCCTGTATCACCTCAAGGCTTGTCTCCTCGGCCTGCGCTGAAGGGTTCCCTGCTCAGTACAGCTTTAAGCAGGCACCCTGGAAACACTTCAATCTTAGCAGTGGCCTTGTGGACATTTATTTGTTTGCTTTTTGCCTGGCACATGTGCTGGAGTGCAATTTGTAGTGCCAGTGTAAGCTCAAAAAGCAATGGTTGCAGCCAAGGGAGGCCTGGTTGGGTAAGGAGATATCGGAAGCGGATTTCTCCGCTGTGTGATACCATGCATTGATTTTTGTCACTGGCAGGTCATGAGCTTCCTTTGCTGGAGTCTGCTGGGGCTCTGGTGTGTCTCTGCTGGTTGTCCAGCCCATCCAGGACTGGGATGTCACGTGCTTTTCCCTTTCAGATTGCCAACATCCTGGACAGCCACGCGGCCACCCTGAACCGCAAGTCGGAGCGCGAGGTTTTCTTCATGAACACTCAGAGCATCGTGCAGCTCGTGCAGAGGTGAGCCCTTCCCAGGGGGCCCTGCAGGGCAGGAGCTGCCCCCAGCAGGGATGGCAGGGGTTCTGTGTGCGTTCAGCCTCGCTCAGCGCTGGGTTCGGTGCCTTTGCCTCCGCAGGTACCGCAGTGGGATTCGGGGCCACATGAAGGCCGTGGTGATGGATCTGCTCCGGCAGTACCTGAAGGTGGAGACTCAGTTCCAGCACGGTGAGTCCCTGGGCACATCAAGGGTTTGATTTCTGAAAGAGTCCTATTTGGTCCTGGAAAGTCCACGTGGGCCCCTTGGAGAAGGTTTGCTCTCACTTTGTGCTGAGGGTGAGCTGCACAGGCCTGCTTTTAGGGGTCTGCAGTCAGCCTGGGTTTTGTAGAGGAGCTTCTGTCCCCAAAGCTCAGCTGAAGCTGAGAGGTGAAATCAATGCCTTGCACTGCTGTGTCCAGGCACAAGATGGCAATGAAGCCCTGGCTGATTCCGAGGCTCTGGCTCTTCCAGGTAGTTCCGATTCCACTCTTCTTTTGTGCTGCTCCATTACCTGCCCCAGCCTAATGGTACTGCAGATTCATTTCCACTTCAATTTGCTGGCAGCAGAGGATGGTGCAAGGCTTTTTGCTGTTATTTCATTTTGGTTGTCATTTGAATGAAAGTATGAGCTCCCTATTCCTCTCTCAGTATTGCTCACAAAGGAGGCGTTTGGTGTTGGAGCTCCTTAATGAGAGTGGGATGTTTGAATTAAAGTTTGCGGTAGGTGATGGTGGGAATGCTTCCTTCCCAAATTGATTGTGTGGACCATAGAATCACAGACTGGTTTGGGTGAATGGGACCTTAAAGCTCATTTCATCCCACCCCTGCCATGGCAGGGACACCTTCCAGTATCCCAGGTTGCTCCAAGCCCCATCCAGCCCGGCCTTGGACACTTCCAGGGATCCAGGGGCAGCCACAGCTTCTCTGGACATTCTATGCCAGGGCCTCACCACCCTCAGAGGGAGGAATTTTTTTCTAATATCCAATTGAACCCTGCTCCCTGTCAGTGTGAAGCCATTCCCCCATGTCCTGTCACTCCATCCCTTGTAAATGATCTCTCTCCATCTTCCTTGTTGGCTCCCTTCAAGCCAAGGAGATTCTCAAAAAATACATGTAGAAAAAGAAAGACACATCTAGTAGCTTGTATTCCTTGCCACAGAGGTGTGAAGGCTGGACAAGAAATGTGCATTTCTGCCTGCAGGTCACTATGACAAGTGTGTGTTCACCCTTCGGGAGGAGAACAAGAGTGACATGAACGCGGTGCTGAACTACATCTTCTCCCACGCCCAGGTCACCAAGAAGAACCTGCTGGTCACAATGCTCATTGTAAGTGTCTGATGCTTGCTTTCTCTCTTTCCCTCTTTCTCTCTCTTTCTTTCCTTCTCTCTCTCTCTCTCTCTCTCTCTCTTTTACTTTTATTTTACAAGTGTAACGTGGTCTGTTACTGCCAAAAACACATCCGAAGTAGCCATCCACGAAATAACTCTCCAAAGCAAAAATAGCATCGTCATTTTCCTAGGCTGAGGCTGGGTTTCTTAAATTCTTGTTTGTGAGGTGTAAGGACCCTGGCATTCTTTCTTTCTCGTTCTCCTTTTCCCCCCTTTTTTTTCCCCCCTTCCCTTTTTGGTTTGTGGTGTGATTGTAAGTAACGCTTGCCTTAAGAATCTCATTATTTGAACACGGAGCCATATTTCCTCTGAGAATTCTGGAGTAGCTTTGAGCCTGGGCTGTTCATTTCTCAAGTAATCATGCTGGCGTGATGGAGAGAGAAAATGGCAGCTGTTCACAGCTCAGGCCTTCAATTTTCTTCAGAGTCCAGTCACTCAAGTGTGTAATTACACGGGGGTGCCGGCGAGGCGTTAGCCCTTGTCAGAGAGCTGGGCTGAGGCTTTGCTGCTGCCTTTGCCAATCAGTGCAGGCAAAGCCAGCGCCTGGCTTTAGTTTGTTGCTGTCATCCTGATTATTCCTTGCTAAAATGGGCCTGGAACTTTGGGTCTGGTTTGTCACCTCGTGCGGGCCATGCCTCGCTGGCTCTTGGTGTTGGGCCATGTGAGGGAGCGAGGGGCGCATGGGGAGACCTCAGAGAGCCTCAAAGAGGTTTCCTTGTCCCTTCCTGTTGGGTCATTCTTCCCACCACCACTGCCACTTATTTCTGCTCAAGTAAAGGCCAACATCCCAGTTTGCCAGGACTTGAAACACCAGGGAGACCATGGTGGAAGAACCACTCCTGGTTATCCGAGCGCCTTCAGTGAGGCCACGGTGCTGCCCCACTGGGGACACAGGGACTTCTCCCCTGGGGTGGGACCAGGGGCTCAGGGGAGACAAGGTGCCTGTGATCACCCTTGGCACAGCTGAGTGTCCCTGAGCTTCCAGGCTCCACATGGACCAAAGGCCCATCACTCCTCTGCCTTCCAGCTCATGGCTCTTCTTGTTCCCGTGGCCCGTTTGGTGTCACCACGGCGAGGGCTCAGGTGTTTTATGGGTGGCCGAGCTGTTTGTGTGGGGTGGGGTAAGTCTGTCCTCCAAGGGCAGCCTCACTGCCTGTGTGGCTGTTATTGATGTGTCCCAGGAATCCATTATTAACCAGGGGCTCCGAGGATGGCTTTAGTAATGGTGTTACGCTGCCATCATTCACTTTTTTTAGCCAGCAGGCACTGAAGGCGGGGTGGGAACTGCTTCATCCTTCATACATCTGTTGAAATATGGTGTGATTTGTTGTTGTACGTTCATTTTCTGTGCTTAACTTATGCACATCCTGGCCTGAACAGGATGGAGTGGCTGGTGGCATGGCAGGGTCCCGTGTCCTGTTGGATTTCTGTTCCCTGGAGCACCAATGTAACAATGCTCCAGAGTTTGTGTTTCAAATCCAGCAAAGGCAGTTCTTGAATTATTCACTGTGGACCCCCACAGCGTCCTGGGGTGGATAAGTGCACAGAACTTTCTTTAGGAACAGTCACACTCGTGTCTGGTGGCGCAGGACTGGTCAGGAGGGGACAGCAGTCTGGTCAGGGTTGGGAGCTCAGATGTTTTCTCAGTGGTTTGGGTATGGTGTGTGTCCCTGAGAGATCTGTGTCATCATTCCTACAGGTGCCACCGTGCTTCAGTGGGGCTGGAGAGAAAGGGATCAAGGGCAGTGTGAGGGAAAAGCTGCTGAGCTTTGGAATCTCGTGGAGCTGTTGTTTAGTTGGTCACTCTATGGGACTTTTGTATTACCTGGTTTTGGTTTTCACTTTATTTTCCCTGGCAGGTTTATTAATCCAACCTGCTGCACAGAGGTTTCCCCGTATCCTTTTCTATTTCTTGGATCTTCAAATGGCCTGTTCTGGTCTGTAGGTGTTTAAGATCTTTAAACTTTAAGGCACCAGCTCTTTCCCGTGGCAAATCCCTGTTTCATCTCACATTTCCCTCCTATGATTAATTTATCAAGACAAGCTGTTAAGTACTGTGTGGAAGAAGCACGTTAGAGGCTCCTAGAGGGTTTCCAGCTTCGGGGTGGGAGGGAAGAGGCTCACAAGAAGTGTTGAAGACTGTGGGATTATTCATGGGAATTCAAACTATTTTTGGAAGGAAGTCTTTACTGTTTGCATTTTTTTGAATGGATGAATTCAGAAGAGTTTTGGAACAGCATTAACACTGGAAGTCATGCTCTTCGGTTTTGTTGTGCTATCCAGCCAATTTAGACAGTAAGGTAAGCTTGTGGACTTCCTCAGATCCAGGATTCTCTGGTTAGAAGAAATATTATGGAGTCAGTCCTGCACTGTGGCAGGAAAAACAGTACATTATTCATGGGCTTAGTTGGCTTTGCTTAGCCCTGTCAGAGGAATGACAGATCTTTTTTCTGGTGTTGGCTGAAGCTGCACAAAGTTTGTGGCTGGTTTGTGGTTCTGGAGTTGTGGGGACTTCTGGGGTTTGAGGTGTTTTTTTGAGTGGACGTCAGGAGGTTCCCTGGCAGTGTAACTCTGGTCACCCTCTGTGGGGAAGGTTTGCTGACCTTTACGTGCTCCACAGGGTGTCTGGCTACAATTTATGCTCTTTGAATTTTGCATTGGTGCTAGGAGAAACTTTGGGTACAAACCTGAAACTGGGTAATGGGAAATGGTTTTCTGAGTCTCTCTGACGAGTCACCGTTTCTCATGTGTTGGGGTACCAAAACATGTGCTACAAATAGGAGAATGGGAGATGGTGCCTGTCCCTTCTTTCACCTTTTATTTATGTGTGTAAAATTGTTGAAAGCTGAATATTTTCCTCCTTGTCAGGACAGAATTCCAGGATAATTTGGGTCAGGACTCCTGAGGATGGTGTGGTCCTGCCCTGAGTGTGTGCTCATATTCAAACTCTTTGAGGGAGCACAGATGATGTTTTCCCTCTGTTCTAAGCATTTCCTGTTCCCTCTGTTCCCAGGACCAGCTGTGTGGCCGTGACCCCACCTTGACAGATGAGCTGATCAATATCCTGACAGAGCTGACCCAGCTCAGCAAGACGACCAACGCCAAGGTGGCCCTGCGAGCGCGGCAGGTGAGGGATCCCTGCCCGGATCCCTGCGGGCTGCTCCCGCCTGGAGCTCACCCCTCTGGGAAATCCGTATCTCCTGATGTTTATTTTGATCACTGTGCAAGTGGGGAGAGTAGGTTACTGTGAGCAGCACTTCCACAGTGAAGCAATTAACAGTGATTAACCGTGGTGACAGGCAAGGATTGCGGTGCATTCCCAATCGCTGTAATATTTGAATTTAACATGCGTTCCTTTGTCCCTGCTCCTCCAAAAAGTTTCATCTGGCACACACAGGAGTTAACTGGGAGTAGCCCATGGTTTGTGTGATGGAGGAAGTGGAAATGCTGGGTCACTGTGGTTTTTGGTGGCTTTGTCATCTGCAAACCTGACCAGCACAGGCCGCCTGGACTGCGCAGGAACAGCCAGGACGTGCTCTCCCGGTTCCTCCGCTGCCTTACAATCCTTGTGGATCCATGTGTGCAGAGAACAGGGAGAGCCATTCACACAAGGACCAGATGTTCTCTGCAGCTGCTGAGGAATTATCACAAAGAATTATGCTGGCCTTTTGCAGGTTTTCTTCCGTCTTTGAGTTGCGCTTTGTCAATTTTGTTTTAACCTGGAAATAATTGGAAAAACTCTTGATACTGGCAGTTCCAAGAGTCTGGTACAGAACGAATTTGAATGTCACATAGGCACCCAGGTGCTGTTGTGAGCTTCCTCTTCAGCAGTTCAGTTTAACCCTCCCTCTGTTGCCAGGAAGGGGTGAGAGGGCGCAGTGGTTTCCTGATAACGCTGACCCCAGTCTGATCACTTCTCTCACTCCACAGTCCCAATCTCCAGCCTAAAAGTCTAAAGCAGGAAAGCTCACACTTTGGGGGTCTCTCCTTTTATTTCAAAGCTTGACTACTGAAAATGAACAGGGTGTTTGAAGCTGCTCAGTGACCTTCTGTTTCCTTCAGGATTGTGTTTGTGTCCTTGAACCATTCTGCTATTGAACCTCCCCGCAGCAATCGCGGATGGTGCTGCAGTCCTTGTGCTGCTCTTCCACCTCATTTTCCCTGCAAGCTGCTTCCATTTCTTACCTCTGCATCCTTCGTGTTGGGCACTTAATACCTGGCACTGGTGTCTGTTCTCTCCCCTGCTCGGGAGTGGAGCGTGGCTCCGGCGTGGGCCTCCCCACAGCTGCTGCCCGCCAGCTCTGCTTCCCAATTACCAGGGCAGGCAATCCCCAGGACTAGCAGCTCTGCGCTGCTAAATCACATGCACTGATGGAACTTGATTGAAGCTGTTCCCTTTCTCCGTGGGGAATTGCCAATAATACAAACGGAGCAGATACACAAATGAGGCCGGGGAGGGGAGAGGGTTTGCGGCACCACCCGGGTGCCGCAGAGAGAATCTGGCCGCCTCTTCGGGGATGGAGCTGACTGGTTCTGCCTGGAGGTGACAGCCCCCTGCTGATGGCCCAGCGTGGCTCCTTTCTCTGACATTCCCTGTGTTTCCCCAGGTTCTCATTGCTTCCCACCTGCCCTCCTACGAGCTGCGTCACAACCAGGTGGAGTCCATCTTCCTGTCGGCCATCGACATGTACGGGCACCAGTTCTGCATCGAGAACCTGCAGGTACCCACCGGCCTTCTCTCCTTGGCTCCCTGCTTCCTTCTCACTGACCTTTGTGTCCCAAGGTCCTTGTGGCTTTAAGTTGTGTTGGTCTGGTGTCCAGCTTTCCCCTGCCTTTTGTTTTCATCCCTGCGCCGATGTCGGAATCGCCTCGTGCCAGTTCTGCACCTTCCTCACAGGAGACAGCGGAGGAGAGGGGCTGGTTCCTCCCTCTGGTCACCAGACACGAGGAAATGGAGTTAGGAGGGAAATTCAGATTGGGCATTAGGAAAAGGTTCTTCCCCCAGAGGGTGCTGGGGCACTGACCAGGCTCCCCACAGAATGGGCACAGCCCCAGGAGCATCGGGATGAGCTCCTCTCATGCGGTCTAGTTTTGGGTGCTTCTGTGAGGAGCAGGGAGCTGGACTCAGTGATCCCTCCCAACTTCAGGTTTTCTGTGGTTTAATATAAAAAAGTCATAATCCTTGATGAACAACAGCAAAAGCTTAGAGATCAGAACTAGCCAGGCTTGATTTGGGTTTTTCTTTTTTTCCTGATCATGGTTCAAGACAGAGTTCTCTTTTAAACCTCTGCTTAATGTGATCTTTTCTAGAAACTCATTTTGTCCGAGACATCCATCTTTGATGTGCTTCCCAACTTTTTCTACCACAGTAACCAGGTGGTAAGAATGGCAGCTTTGGAGGTAAGTTTATTCCCATTAAAAAAAATAGTATTTTTAATTTTTCTGTGGGTTTGGTTTGTTTTGAGCACTGTCACCCTGAAAGATCCAAGAGATCTGCAGGCTGTGTGAAATTGGGTGTGCTTGGAATCTGGCATTTAACAGCACTAACATTGATAACTGAGTGAAATTTCAAATTCAGGTTATGTTTGTGTGAAAGCTGAGGTGGTTGAAGGCAGAAAGTGAAGCTGCTGTCAGAGGACACGGTCATAATCCTGATGGTTCTGGCCTTCCTCAAAGAATAACTTTAAATTCTGGTTGAATTAGAGTTTATCTGGCTGCTCATTTGGAGGTATCTGCTTGGTTTTGAATACTTTTGAGCTCTCTGGTGTATTGTTTGCCCTCAGCCCAGTGCAGCTGACGGAGCTCCTGTGTCCCCAGGTGTACGTTCGGAGGGCCTACATTGCCTACGAGCTGAACAGCGTCCAGCACCGCCAGCTGAAGGACAACACCTGCGTGGTGGAATTCCAGTTCATGCTGCCCACCTCCCATCCCAACAGGTAAGATCACCTGCCTCTGGAAATGGAGATTTAGGAAGGGCTCATCCTGCCCTGGCAAAGAAAACCTGCAGTGGGATTGGTGGAGAAAGGGGGTTCATTTAAGCGTGATACAGTTTTCATGCATTTTCTGGTTTTTAACTTCAGCTTTGGGGAGTAACTTACCTCTAGAGTGTCAGTTCTGGCTGCATCCCGAGCCTTCCAGAAGATACAATTGAGACAGAATAATCAGTTAATCGGAATCTTACTACAGAACAGTCAAACAGTCTCTGTGCCCTTCCTGCCAGCCCTTTCTAGCTGTTTGTGCGGCTCTACTTCTCCTTCTTGGCTTTGCTGGATAAGGTGACATCTTTTGTAGCACACGATTCTCAGGCCAAGATGAGAGCTTTATTTGAAATGCTGGGCTTGACATAGTTTGATTTTGAGGAAGTTTTGCATTTCTTGCAGCTACGACCAAAAGCATCAACTCTTGCTGCCCAGAGAAGGGTGGCATCCCTAGTTCGTTTAAAAAAAGGATAACTTGATTGTCAGAACTTACAGGAACATTGAATCAGAGTGGTTTGGGTTAGAAGGACCTTAAAGCTCGTCTCCTTCCAGCCCCGTTCCACCGGAGCAGGTTGTTTCTGGGTGTCTGTGGGGTCAGCGTGTCCCGTGTTTTCCCCAGGAGGGTGCTGGAGCTGCCACTGGTTCCTTCCCTGCTGGCTCCGAGCTCGCAGTGAGTCCCCTTGGCCGCCGGGTGCCACTGTTGGTCCGTGCCGGGCACCGTGGCCCTTTCTCCCTCCTTTGTTTCCAAACATCTTGTCCCTGGTTTTATTTTTGGTGGGGTCCAGTCTCGCTTCATTGAGAACCCATCAGTACCTTTTATGAAATGGTTTTCAGGACCTGGTTTGCTGGAAATGAATGGCTGTCCCCAGCCAGCCCCAGCAGCCACCCCTGGTACAAATGGGACATGTTTGGGCTCATCTAGTCCCTACATTTCTAGAATATTTGTAAATAATTGCATACTATTTTTAGTACCCCTTTATAATGCTCTCTTCCACCCTTCATTCCTCCTCCATTGCCTCTCTGCTGGCCTCAGTTACCTTTGTTGCTCGGGGATTTTTGGCCTGCCAGTGCTGGCCACTGCTCTGCTCTGTGCACAGGCTTCATCAGACAAGGTCAGCTGGAAGAGGAGAGATGTTCCCTGCTCCGGGAACAGCTCTTTGTCCTGAAATCTCCTCTCCCCTTACTCTGAATTGGCTGGGACAGTGTTCTGAGCTCAGTTCTGCTCCTCAGGCTGCAGGGTGGTGGGAAGTGCACTGTCTTCCTTGTGCAGAGGGAAGCGGGGTCAGGGGCAGGTTCAGCTCCCTGGAGGTGCCTCCAGCTGCCAGCGATGAATTTGGCTGCTGGTGCTTGGGGCAGCTCCTTGCTCTCCCTCTGGGGTGGCTGGAGGGTGCCCAGGGGGAAGCACAGGGTGCCCAGGGGCTGGTGGTGGCACAGGTGTGTGGGTCTAAGGAGCTCTGAAGCCACACCTGGTGTTCAACCCAGGACGTGGAAATCTCAAAACTCTGACGCTGTCCTGCTCAAAGTCTTCTCTGTTGCTCTTGACCATGGTCTGTGTTCATCACGTGCTTTTCTGTATCTTTTGTAGCACAAATTCTTAGGCTGAAAAGCTAAAAATTCACTCCAAGGGCAAACCCCAAAGCCAAAATATCCCAAAATGTCCCTTGAGGCTCTGCAGGGCTGGTGAACCAGGAGCAGATGCCAGAGAGCCCTTAGGAGAGCATTCCCTTTGGGAGCTGCTGTTACACGATGCCACGCATTGTTCACCACTTCCTCAGATATTTTTAAACCCTGGTCCCCTTTGTGTCAGATTTCTGTGAACCTTTTGAGAGCCCAAATTTTACTGAAGCGAATATACATGTAGAGAAAACAGCAAACTGATAATGGTTTAAATTCTAATTAGGTTTTTAAATTTATATTTAAATTCTTTGTTATTGGTATTTAACCCTGCTATGCCTTTACTTAATTGTGGCAGAAACAATCCCAGTCACTCCTTCTGAGCTGCCTGATCACAGCTCAGGCTCAGACTTTGTATTTTTGGCCATGGAAGGATAGCCAGCAGCTGCCCACAGGGAAGCAGAGAGGACAGAAAAGCTGTTAAATCTGCTGACAAAGTCACAGAAGTGCAGCCTGCTCCTGGTGGGTTTTGTGGGCAGAAACTGTTGGGGGAATTATTTGTTGAAATTAACAGAAAACGTCCTAATGTAAGAATCCCCACTGAATGGCAAGGGAAAGTCACAGGGAAAAAAATAGCTTCTAATGGGAATCACAGAGGGCTTTATGGGTCCATCAGCATTCCTTGTGCCCGGTACAGGGCAGATGAGGAGTGCAGTGTCACCATCTGGCAGCAAATGGGGTTTGTGAGCCCTCTGTGAGCAGAAATCCAATCTGGAGGCTTGGATCCAGGGGGATCTCTGGGATGCCAATGGCCACACGCTGCAGAGGGGGCTGCAGGCAAGTGCTGAGTGCAGAGCCTTGCCTGGGGATGCCCTGCCTCGTGCAGGCAGCCAGAGGCCTGGGGAGAGAAGATGGGAGGAAGAAATGAGCGCTGCTCGGAGCTGTGCTTTGCTCCCCGCTCGCTGCGCCGGCCCTGCTGGGCTGGGAAGCGGTGCAATATTGACTGGTGCTCAGAGAGTTCAGCTGCCTTTGTGAGGATGGCAGCCCAGGTGACAGACACTGAAAGGCCTTTCTGAGGTGTTCATGAAACAGGCCTTGCCTAATCTTGGCTTAAAATCTTCTGTTCAAAGAAACATTGTGTGTGGAGGAGAGGGAATTACAGTGCTTTTTCAACAAAAGTCTTTCTCTCTAATCCCCTCTCCTCTCCTGCTTTCCAACAGCCTTTCTTATGTCTGGAGCTGTAAGGTTTAAATTAAACTGGGACATTGTCTGCTGCAGCCAGCTCTCGGAGCACATATTCAGCAAACATGGATGTGGAGGCAAATGCCTTGTCTGGGTTGAATTCATTCTTGGGACTGCGTCCTGTTGTCCATGGTGCTTCCAAGGGTGGAATTCAAGCCCAGGCATGAGTTGCTCTGTATTAAATCAACACCATCAAACCACAGAATGGCCTGGGGTGGAAGGACCTTAAAGCTCATCTCATTCCACCCCTGCAATGGACAGGGACACCTTCCACTAGACCAGGTTGCTCAGAGCCCCATCCAAGGGTATTTCCATCAGTATAAATGTCTCAACTATCTTGTGCTTGGTTTTGCCTGGAATCTCCTCCCTCTGTGCTTGTGGATGTTTGTTCATGCCCTCCTTGGACTTTGGTGTTGCTGATTTCAAGGCTTAAGAGCCATGCATGATCTCTCCTTTGCTGTTTCCTGATGTTTTATCATCTGTGGGGTATTCTGGTTGTTCCTTTTTGTCAGCCTCTTCCTTAGCTTACAGGTAGAAACCATTTGGAAGGCTGAAAGCCAGGTTAAATATCCCTGATTCCAAACAGTGCCTTTTTTAAGAACCCCAAACTCACTTACACTTACAGCAGTGTGTAGAGGTTTCTTCCTGCTATCATTTCACAACGATCTACTCATAAAATTCGTGTTTCTGACAAAGTGAAAGCATTTCCTGTGGACTAGTTGCTGAAACAGCCTCTGGCGTCAGTCTTTGGATGCCAGGAGTGACCCAGCTGTGGGCTCCGACCCTACCTGGAGCCCCGAAGGGATAACTCATGGGGTGTCAGGTAGCCTGAGGTCCCCTCCTTGTTGGGAGAGTGGTTTGTATAGGGAGGGAGGAGGGGAGGATGATTCCAGGACACCTGTAAATCCCTGCAGCTCCGTGCTGAGGTTTGATGTTAATTAGGCAGCAGGCAGCAGTAATGTGCTGCCGTTCCCTTGGCTTGCCTGCCTCGGAAAGGGCAAAATCTTCCAGCAGAGCAAAGAAGGGGCTGTGGAAGGGGCAGCAAACTGAATGGAACGACGATAATTTTATGCAAATTGGACTTCTGTAGCAGATTCAGCTTGGCTGAATCACAGAGGGAGCAGAAGAATAAGGGAAGAAAGAGGGAGAGGAAAAACCCAATCAAAATGTATGGTTTGAGGCATGTTTCACAGCCTTCTGGTTAGATTCTTCTGCAGGAATGAAGAAACATAAGAGGAATGGCACTGGTCAGAGCCAGTGGAATTGCTCTTTCTCCTGTGGTACTGCTGTTAATAACTACAAGTGGGTTATTGAGCCAACCTCTGCTGATTCCGCTTTGCTGCCTCATTTCCAGAGCTTTGCCCTGCGCTGGCACTCGCTCGCAGCTGGAGCTTTGCATGCACGGCCATGGCGTGGGGGGAGAGCTCCTGTTTGACACAGAAAAAGGCACAGAAAAGGAGGAGGGGGCGAGGGGAACAGAATTCAGCGTCACCGGGAGGTGCAGGGGGTGCGGGAGCAGTGGGGACAGTGGAGCCGGCACCGGGATGGAGCAGATCCCTGCTGAGATCAGCATGCCCGGTCAGGAAGGGCCCTTGTGGGAGCTGAGGAGGGGTCAGGAGGAGGGCTGGGGCTGGTGTGGAGGGCAGGGTGTGAGGCTGTGGGTGGCACTGCCCTATCGCTGTGCCCATGTCCCCCCGGGCCTGGTGCTGCTGGGGGCTCTGACGTGGCCCCGGCACGGAACCAGGGCATGGTTTGGGTTGGAAAGGACCTTAAAGATCATCCAGTGCCACCCCTGCTGTGGCAGGGACACCTCCCACTACCCCAGGCTGCTCCAAGCCCCGTCCAACCTGGCCTTGGGCACTGCCAGGGATGGGGCAGCCACAGCTTCTCTGGGCCAGGGCCTCACCTCCCTCACAGGGACGGATTCCTTCCTGACGTCCATCCCGTTTGAACCTGCTCTCTTTCAGTTTCAATCCACTCCTCCTGGTCTTGTTTCCCTCCTTACCATTCCTGCCTGAGCCTCCCCAGCTCCGGATGGAGTGGCAGGAGATGGTTCCGGGAGCACAGCGCCAGGGTGCCCTTTCTGAGGCGGAACTGAACATTTGTTACACTGTTTTTTTATCCCTCTCTTTTCTGAAAGCCTTCCAGGGACGGCTACAGGAGTGTTCCTGCTGGGGCTAGGAACTGCCAGTCCCCTCCAGACTATTTTTTCCAACTGAAGTAGATCACATGCAGCTTTCCCACTCTTTGCCAAGCTCAAAAAATAGTCCCAACCCCCTGAGGGCTCGAGGCCCGTTCTGTCCTGACCGCAGGCTCTGCAGCACGGGGTCTGTCCCCACAACCCGCCCAAAAATTAAATACTTGTGTTATTTACCATAACAGGTATGTTTTTAGGGTTTTTTTTTCCCCATGTGGCTTAAGGAGATTATGGGAATTTTTTGTGCCAGTAATGCACCCAAGACATCACCTTGTAGTGAGTGTGACTCTGCTGTGACCAGAGTCTGGGGACAGGAGCACGGCAGGCAGGGCACTGAGCAGTGTGACCATGGAATTCACTGGTCATTGAGCACTGAGACTTCATGCTCAGTAACTTAGGGTCTTGCCTATGGTCTAGGATGTCAAAAAAGTCTGCGGTTTGATCTCCTGAAGGGAAGGGGATGAATGTCCACTCACGTGTTCCTCAAAGCTCTCCTTTCTTTCTTTGAGTTCTTGCTAGTCCCTTTGCACAAGCCTCCTGTGAGCAAGGACGTTTTTGATTTAGTCTTCGCTATTTTGCATGTCACATCCCAGCATTTCTTCCATCCTGCATGGAGCACTCTCCTGGCTGTTCCTGGTGTGGGCCAGGCTGTGCTGCTGTTCTGCTACTGTGAAAATGTGCCCCTCACTCCTCTCTGCCCTGTGTGCATCACTAAGCCCTGTGCATCACTGAGAGAGTTGGACTGGTGTTATAAAAGAATTGGTAAAGTTTTCCTGAAATTAGCCTTGAGTTTGTTCTTTTTAGCCTTAAGGTTGTTCTTTTTAGCCTTAAGGTTGTTCCTTTTAGTGCTGGGTGCTGAAAATGCGACGTATTCCATGGTGCTGTGTGTGTTTGCTTTGTTCCTGCGTTGTGGGAGCCTGTGCGTGGGCTGCTGAGGGTTGGCACTGAGGATTTGGCTTGTTTTCCTGAACCTGTTGCAGTTTTCCTGTGTGAGATGGTCATTATTATTTTTTTTTGCCTGCATCTCTGCTGTTTGCTGTTCTGTGAGGGAGAGCGAGCTCCCCTCCAGTCTGGCTTTGCGCTTGGTGTGCGCAGAGGGCTTGGAGCGGGGATGAGAAACGCTGGCGTAGGAGCGTGGGGTGCCTTGCAAATGCCAAGCGTTCTCCTGGGACGTTTCACTGCTTGCACGTTCTGTGCATGGCCTGGCTGTGCCCGTGGCGAGCGAAGTCAGGCAGTGGGAGCCTCCCCAGGGCCCGGGCAGGGAGCTCTCCCTGGCAGCTGACCAGTTTGGGAGAGTCAATTGTGAACATGTTGCTGGTCTGTGCACCAGCTTGATGATGGTTCTTTATGATGGCTTTCACTAACCAGTCTGTGACTAACTGTGGTTGTTTGATTACAGAGGGAACATCCCCACGCTAAACAGGTACGGTACTCGTCATCTTTTCACATTTCAAAAGCCAGACTAGAAAGAAGTAGCCTAATCCTGAATGTTTTAACATGTTTTGTTGTAGTGCCCTTCTCTTTACTTGGGAAACTCTCAACCATAACTCTTCTTTTTCCTTCCCTTTTCCTCTCCCTTTGTCTAAAACATGTTTTCAGCTTTTCTTTAAAAAAAAAAAACAACAAATCTTTGCGTGCAGCAATCTTTGAAATTAAATTTGCTGAGTGACTCAGCTAATCTGCGGTATGGGACACAGCAAAGTGCTGTCCTAGGGTCCTTTCTGGCACTGGATTCCCAGTGCTGACCCTCTGGCAGGGTGTCACAGTGACCCCAGGCAGTTCCTCCCAGCCCAACCTGTTGCTACCCTGGTTTCTTGTCCATAGCTTGGAATTTGTCGAGGCTGTTTCATGTCCCTCACACCATAGATGAATCTACATCTCAAACAGCTGACAGCATGTTTTGTTGTGGTTTGGATGCTAATTTTTCCTCCTGTGTCTCGGTTGAAAAGTATTTCTTGTTTTAAATAATACGTGAAAAATGTCTGCTGTCTTTTTGTTCAGTTCCTGTTTTGTGGTAGTCTTTGTATTAGTTGTAAGAAATGTACACCAAGGCATGTCCTGAAAAATTCCTCTCTTTTGAAACGTGAATACCTATTACTTATTGCTGCTTACAAGCCTATTTAGGGAAAAATAGTAAAAATGGGCTTGGAAGTCTCATGGCTCTTAATCAGAGATAAACTGCGGAAACAGAGAGTGGCTTTAGGCATGGAGAGCTATTAATCACACTGCTGATGCTTTAGACTTGTTAACACTGTACTTAGGGCCATATCACAATGGGTTTGGTGTGGGCAAAGGAAGAAACCTCAGCAAAGCTGGGAGGTGGCTGTGGCAGGAGTGCAGCTCAGAAATTAGTGCTAATTGTTGCAGAGAAGGCAAACCCCAGCTGTGGTCACCAGAGAAAGGTCCCATCTGTGTGCTTTTCCTCACTGTGTGAGAAACTTCCTCTGCCAGTCTGGACCATGGCATTATGAGTCTTTAAAAAACCATAAAAATCACAGAATCACTGAGGTTGGAAAAGACCTCCAAGACCATTGAGTCCAGCCTGTGACTGAACCTTGTCACCCTGCCCAGAGCACTGAGTGCCACGTCCAGTTGTTTCTTGAGCAGAAAGGGTAGGAATGTGAGTGTGAGACTCAGTAGAAGGTTTTGGAGAAGTCACTGTACCACACCGCATTTGAGGAGTGCAAATTATAGTTTGATCAGAAGAGTCGTGGAATCAGTAAGATAATACAGCGTGGTGTGCTTCAGCCTGATTTGTGAAAATGTTCTGAACCTTTCAAGTGTCAAATCTTAGAACTGTTGCTGTTTGCATCATATTCCACCTGTAAAGCAAAACGTAAAGACTGGAGGAAAAATAAATTCAGCTTTGCATAGTCAGAATTCTCCTGTCATCTGGAGAAATACATGTTTTAGGGATTATAACATTATTTGCTAACTCTGAGTGTTCCTGTACATTGAGACAACATCCAGGGAAGGGCACTGGTGGCACCAGAGGTGTGGTGGGGGTCTGGAGACGGCTGAGAAATCCAACATTTCTGTTGGATGCGCAGCCGTGCTCCAGGTGGTCAGAGCACGTGCCCAAACCTGCTCCCAGTGCTGTCCCCGCCTCCCCTGTCCCTACTGACTGTGCTCTTGTTGACTTGCTGTCTAGAATGTCCTTCTCTTCCAACCTCAATCACTATGGGATGGTGCACGTGGCCAGCGTCAGTGACGTGCTGCTGGACAACTCCTTCACGCCGCCGTGCCAGCGGATGGGCGGGATGGTCTCCTTCCGCACCTTCGAGGACTTCGTCAGGTGCGTGGGCAGGGTCGGGGCTGCTTCTGCAGCCACCTCCCCTCCTGGGCCCTGGCAGAGCTGGGCAAAGGCTTTGCCAGGTCTGGAGTAGGGTTCAGACTGGTCCTGAGCGTGTTTCCCTGCCTGGATCCCTGTGTGTGTCTCCTTGGGCCAGCTGCAGTCGCAGGCTGCTGTAGGAGCCAGAGGGGTCGGCACCCCGGATTCCTGCTGGTTGGGGACCATTTGGGAACGTGCTGATTGCTCTGTGGATGTGTGGTTGGGGAGTTCTTTGTGCTTCCAACCTTTTGGGGTGGGCAAACCCCCCAGCAGAGCCCTCAGCCTGCACCCAGGAGGTCTCTGACAAATGTTTGGACGATCCAGACTCTGGTTCGAGGAATTGCCTCCTCATCTTTGAGCCCAGCAAGGGAAGCAGCCCTTTCCTCCCAGGACTGGTGGGTTCAGTGCTGGCTGCTCCATGTGCTGGCATGGTGACAGGTCCCTCCCTGGTGTATTCCAGGATCTTTGATGAGGTCATGGGATGCTTCTGCGACTCTCCCCCGCAGAGCCCGACGTTCCCCGAGGCCGGCCACGCTGCGCTGTATGATGAAGACAAGGTAGGCTGGGTTTTCTTCTGGAAGGTACTCTGAGGCCGGAGCAGGGCTGAGGCGGGGTGCTCCTCCCTGGCTGGAGTGCTGGAGGCAGGAGTTGGGAGCTTTGTGTATTTATGGCTGTGATTTGCTTGCTTGTTCCACAGCAGGTGACTCGGTGTGGGCGGCCGCTTTCCAGCTCTGTTCTAAAACTGCGGCTCAGCCTCCTGCTCTCCATGTAAATTTAGTTTATGGCTTTCAGCATCAGCAGAATTACTGGATCCACAGCAGCGTAACTGAGAGTTTAAACCCACCATTAAGTCTCCAGACCTGCTCTGTGCACCAGGATGTTGAGCTGCATCTTCAGCCACCTTAGTCCTATGTCTGACTGGCTGTGTTTCCTGTCTTACACCCTTCCCAGTCACCTTAAATCCTGATTCTTCCCTCTGTTCGACCTCTTGGAGCTGTTTTTAGGAGGCAAAGCTGAGTGGAGCCGCTCAGTTTTTGCAGTGATGTGGAGAGCAGGTGCAGAGGAAGCAGGTGGTCCCTAATCCGTAGGGACAGAAGTCCAGTTTCCCTTAGAGACGCAGGTAGCTGCTCCACAAGAGTGGGAAGCTCTGCTGGAATATATTCTGTGTCCAGAACTGGGCTTTGTTTTCCACTGATCCGTTGATCCTGATGTGTGTAAGCACTGTAGCCTTTTCCAGAATATCACTGTCAACCTTAAAGTCCTCAGATCCCTCTCTTTACATCCCCCTCACCTTGCCAAGGTAATTTCCTGTCCAGACTCAGTTTTTCCCAGTTAACCACAGGCTCCTGAAGGCTGAATTTGTAATTGCTTGGAGCTCTAATGTAATTGATGTTTCCACATTATTTCATGTTGTTGTAGATATGAAAACTCAGATTGTTTTGCCCCTACAGTTTGCGTGTGATTAATTTAATTACTGTTCTTGATGCCAAAGTCCTCTACTGTCCTTGTGCTGCATCTGGTAAAGAGAGGCCCTGACCCTGTGTCCTGTCTGATCATCAGACTTGGATTCTCTGAAGGAAGCTCCTGTTTGATGTTTGTGGGTGCTGACTTCTGTGAAGCTGCAGATTTGTGAGGTTGTTTGGTTGAGGATTTCCCTCACAGTTTTCCCTGGTGCTCCACTGAGGTCATTTCCCGCAGGGCATCTCTGCTTTAGAGCTGGATTTAGGGGGCCTGTTCTGAGGACTGGCAGGAGTTAAGCTGTTAACTGTTTAACCATGGGGAATGTTCCCTGGTCCTTGCAGAGTGCCCGGGAGGAGCCCATCCACATCCTCAACGTGGCCATCAAAACCGACAGCGACGTCGATGACGACAGCCTGGCTGCCATGTTCAGGGAGTTCACCCAGAGCAAGGTGAGGTCCCTGCACCCTCCCTCTGCATCTCTGGGGTTGTGCAGGACAGGTTGGGAAAAGTCTCCGTTCGTTCCTTAGCTTTGGGGGTTTTTGTTTGAGTTCAAAACGAGCAGATGTAACAGTTACATCCTTAATTTGTCCCAGCTAAAGCCTTCCCATTTCTCTGACTGGATGTAGCTGCACCTTTCTGAAGCCACCAGGTCATTGTTTCTCCTTCTAATCTGTCAGGCCAGGACTTCTTCCCTTTAAGTTTTGATGGGATGAAAGAGTTGGAAGGTTTTAAACACATCTGGTCCATCTTCAGTAACTCTCTCCAGATGCTCTGAAAAATATGTTCTGTCCCTTTCCCTGGTGGTGAAGTTGTTGTATGAGCAACAGAGCCATGGAAAATGACATTAAAATGTCCTGTATTTGTGTATCACCACAGTCTTAATGCCATTAAAATTTATTGTCCTTGTTTGCATGCTGGAGCATCCACCTTATACAATGCTTCTGGCACGAGGGGGAATTATTTGGCATGTTCTGTTGCTCCTTTTAAGTGTGGGAAACACTTCAGAGTCCCAAATGTTAGTGCTGGCTCAGTTGTGAGACAGCCTGGCTTGGGAACAGCCTCCTTGTGTCCACTCCGGGCTCTGCCTGCACCTGCTTTTGTGGAGGTGTGAAGAACTCCACCAGTTTGTGGAGCTGGATATCCCACCAGGAACTGGGATTCCTGGTACTGCGCTGGGTATGGGAGCACTGAGGGAGCACCTCCAGCTTCTCAGTGTGGGAGGTGGGAAGATAACCTGCAGAAATGAGGGGTTCCAAAATGGGAATGGCATCCACGTGGCTTCAGCAGCTTCCTGTCCCTTTAAACAAGCAAAACAATCAAATCTAAGACTTAAAACTAGTTCTGCTTTTCGTCTGCTTGATCATGCTCCAGGCATTTTATGGGAGGGGATAAAAGGAAAGAAATAAAATATAAAAAAAAAAAAAAATCCAAAAACCACATTAAACTATCAAATAGGTTGATCCAAATTGTCCAAATAATCTTCTAGTCCCAGCATGTTGTGTGTGGTTTTTTTAATAGAAATTAGGATCATATACTTGTAAATGACTTGTGGAGGAGATTGAGGCAGTCAGTGGAAATGGAGTTTCTCCAGGTGCTGATGGCTAATCGCTCTGTAATAGCTGTGGCCTTGCTGGGAGACCCACATTATTACCATGTAATCAGAATCCTGTTGCTCTGCTGTTATTGTCTGCCACTTGTGGAATTTTAAAAGCAATAACAATTTTTGCTTTTTAAATCATGGCATTATTAAAGTTATTTTCTTCCTCTTGCCATGAATATAGTCACTGCTGCTCATTTTCAAAGGGCTTAACCTTAGTGAAACATCACAGTCTGTGCCGAGAGGGGCTGGTTTGTTCCTGCTTCAGCTGAGTCGTTGTTCCTTTCTGTGTTCTTTGCTTTTAAATTGGAAAAGGGAGGAGGAAGGAAAAAAGTTTTAAGAAGAGGAGAATTACGAGATCTTAACACTTCAAAGGATCAGTGGTGGTGGCAGCTCTCCTGTGAGAGGGGGCTTAGGGGAACTGGAGGGAGAAGCAGCCAGAATGGATGTTCTCTGATCTGTTTGAAAAAAATAACTGACACCTGACTCGTATCACCTTTGCAACACAGGATCTTGGAATCTCAGGATGGTTTGGGTTGGAAGGGACCTTAAGGCCCTACCTGACATCCCATCTAACCCTTGGCCATCTAATTCCTGTCGTGTTCATCTCTGCCCATACAAAAAGTCCCTCTCCCTTCTATTTTAATGCCCTTAAAGTACCAGGAGGTGTCAGTGAGGCCCCCCAAAGCCTTCTCCAGGCTGCGAGCCTGGATGTGTCCTTTGGGCTGGATTATCCATGAGCTACATGCTTCTGTGGGTTAGTTCCTTTAAAACTCATTTTCCATCATTTTCCATGCCCTTACCCCATCTATGCCGTGCTCCCTTCAAAAAGCAACCTTGGCAAATGAACAAGGATATTTCCTGCAGGATTTGGGAGTGACTCCTCTGCGTTCCTGCTTAGCCAGGCTCAGCTGGAACTCGCTGTTCCTGGGATGGAGCTCTTCACCTGCCCAGGTGTGAGGGTTGGGGTATTTATGCTGCTAAAGGAGGCTCGGGTGGGGAAATCCTTGCTCTGAGGAGGCTGGAGTGGAGTAGGAACTTGGAGGCAGAAGGAGCTGCAGAGCTTTTTCACTTCACAGAGGACTTCAGCATGTTTTTAGTCTGTTCTGTGCCTGCCAGTCCAGTCACCTGTTCCCGTGGTTGTTGTTACAGAAATCGGTCCTGATTGAACACGGCATTCGGAGGCTGACTTTCCTTGTAGCACAAAAGGTATTTCCACATCTCTCCTGATGCTCAGAACTCTGGTTTCTAGCTCACTATACCATTGGCATCTGACATGTTTTTCCCCCAAATTAAATGCTGTGTTTACTATATTGAGTTCTCTCTTTGCTGTTTTTGCCCTCTAAAACTTGAGATGGTTCTCGTGAATTTGCTTAAGAAAATTAATTTACAATTGTAAACAATCTTGATGCCTCTTGTATTCTTGAATTAATTAATTTTTGATTTTAATCCTAATTGCTAGCTGTCTTCTGCTTTTTTTTTCTTCCCATGTGTGTATGTTTCGTTTGTAAGGACTTCAGGAAACAGGTCAACTATGAGGTGGATCAGAGATTCCATGTAAGTAAAAAGGGCCTGGAGCACGGTGGCATTCCTGACGTGAGGCCAGGGGACACACAGGGGGCTCTGGGCTCCTCATTTGGGTCTCAGGCAGGCATTGAATGCCCACACTGGTGTCAAAGTGAAGTGTAGAAGTATTTATTTGGACGTCTGACTGCAAGCCCAGGCTGGGCCCATGGCATTCAGAGGGGCCACGGAGGTTCTGAGTCTCTCTCGTTGCCTGGCTGAGCTCAGGAAGCCACACTAATAAAGATTTCTGTGTGTTTCAGTGTTGTCTTCTGTTGTAAAGTGCAATTATCAGTGAAACCTTTGTGTTTCTTATGTAGTGTGGTGATTTCTTTCGATTTTAAAATAACTTAGAGCAGTCACTGAAGGGACCTGTTAAATTTTGCAGAGTGGTTTTGTGATGTGGGAAATGTTTGATGCTCTTACTGCTGAGAATTACTCCTTTCCCCAGGGCTTGGGCATCAGTGAGGGCTGGTTTAGGTGGCACTGGAAGACATAAACCAGATTTTTATCTCTTGGGTATCTACTTTTCAGCTCTGGAAGTTATTAGGTGCCTTTGAAGTGCAAGAGATTCATTCTGTGCTCAGCACAGCTGGTCTAGGAAGGTTTATGAAGGGAAAACAAGTTTACAAATCAGCAAAAATAGTGTTTGAACCTGTGTGGGAGTCACCACGTGGGAATTGTTGCTCACAGTACGAGCACAGAGGTGTCAGCCCCTGGCTTAGGTAGGAAGCTGGATTCTGTGGAGAGCTTTTTGGGACCTTTAGCAAGAAAATCCAGACTTTAGATTTAAAATAGGAAGTTTCAGAGAACGGAATGGGTGTTGGGGGAATGAAAAATCAGAGTTGCTGAGTAGGTGCTGTGGGATGTGTCAGAGGTCAGAAAGGAGGCACAGAACAGAAGGAATCATCCCTGAGCTCTCCCTGGCTCCTCAGTGTGCTGTGTCATCTGGCTGCAAAGTTTGTGGAGCACCTCTGGGAGCTGCTCTGTCACTCTTTATTACTGTCTCCCCTCCCAGCCCTTCATTACTGGACCAACTATTAACTTAGCCAGGGCCTGGGCCTGGGTTTGTTTTTGTTTTAATTACAGTCTATATAATTAGTTCCCAGCATGTTGAGGTAATAGAGAGTTGCTCCAGCAAGCTTCCAATTTCCTCATCTCATTAGGTTTTTAACGTGATTATTAGTATAATAATCAACTATGATGATTTCTGGTGTGGCTTTTCGCATTCTGCGGTTTGCAGGGTGTCTTGATTGGCTAATTTAGGCAAATTATTTTGATTGTCTTGATGATGGTTGGTTGATTAGAACACAGCAGGGGTATAATTCTTCTGCCTAGGAAATGGAGCATTCTTTTGGATTTTGGTACCAGAGCACTGAGGATTTTTGTGTGTGTGCACATCTAATTATGGTATTTGCCCACCACACCAGCGAGATGCCTTGGAAGCAATTCCATTAGTGATGGAATGAGCATGGAGATGGTGGGAGAAGCTGGCAGCACACAGAGGAGGACAGGTAGGAGGGACTGGGAGAAGTGAGGAAACATGAGGTTATTTCTTAGATGATGCTCACAGGCAATGAGTGTGTTGGGTGAGCCTGAATTTTCAGGCAGCATTTCTTGTACCACTGGTTACTTTGGACGATATTCCAGGCAAACTCAAGTTATTTCGCTCAACTGGGAGTCATCAGGTGAGGTCTGGGCACTGTTTTTCCTAGGAGGAAAGGAAGATGACTGACTGAAATAGTACTTTTAGCCCTAAAATCTGTGTTGCTCAGTGGTGACTTATACAGAGTCACTGGTTGTCACACTGACTCCAGCTGGGCTTGTTCATTTTTTGTCGATAATGGGATGTGAGCCAGAAATCCAGTGACTCCAGGTCAGATTCCCTGTTTTTTTGCTTAGGGAGACGGTTCTGGCCAGTTGTGTGTCCCTTCAGGTCACCTTCAGCACAGGCAGCTGCTGTCCTCGTGTGCTGCAAAGCACTGACCGAAGCTCCTCTGCCCAGGAAAAGTGTGGTTCCAGAGGAGTGGATGGATTTGCCTGGATGGAGCTGGAGGGACAGGATGCTGTCTAGGCTTTCTCTCTTCTTCTAAGATTTGTACAGTATTTCAAAAAACTCTCAAGGCTCTGCCAGGGTTTTATCTGTGCAATAGGAAAACAGAGAAATCAAGCGGTATTTGGGAGACTTCTGTAATGTTTTTGCTGCTTCATACAAGAGAATAAAGTTATTTGATTACAACTCCCAGTTTTCCTTGGGAAGAGAGTATTTCTGGCAGTAATGGTGTGAAAAGAGCTGTAGAATAAGATCACTGTTCTGCGTACATCTGCATCCGTACCAGAGCGTTCACATCGCTCCAAACATTTCTGCAGGAAACTTAATCAGAACAGAACTAGAAAAAGTTTCCCACTTCTGTCTGGGCACTTCCATGTTGCTGTCTGTTAATTACTGACAGTAATAATCTAAAGCAAATCAAGTAGCCTCTGTTGCATTAGTGAGGGCATGTTTAAGCTACCTCTGCTGTCTTCTTGAGCGTGACTTGATTCTCCACCACCTTTGTGATGTTGAAAAAGTAGCTGGGAGCAACTTCTGTCACCTCCTGTGCTGTGGTGCTGCCCAGGAGCAGCCTGAGAGCACTCTGGGGACATCAGTGCTTGCTGTGGGAGGACTAACGCTGTTGTTTTTATTTTCAAACAGAGGGAATTCCCGAAGTTCTTCACATTCCGTGCCCGGGATAAGGTGAGTTGGATATTCTTGATGCTTTTCTCCAAGTGTTGGCTTTCTCTTTCTTTCATGCAGCTGCTCCTTGGAAGCAGGGCAGTGATTCACTACTCAGAATCAGACCAAACCTTCTGGTTTCTGTGGAAAAGAGGGGCTTTTGAGGGGGGTTAATTTGAGAACTTGCTGTCCTGCAATTTGTGTTATGCTCTCAACACTTCAGCAATTTCACAGCTCCCTGTGCGAGTGACTGCGCGAGAAGTCTGGGTTGGATTGATTTGAATTTCTTGGGTTTGAATTAAACAGGAAATTTCAAAAGAGGTGTTGTCAAGTTCTTACCCTCAGTGTTTCACCTTTCCAATCCTCTCTTTCCCACCCTTTGCCGTGTCCGTGGCCGCTGCAGTTCGAGGAGGACCGGATTTACCGGCACCTGGAGCCGGCGCTGGCGTTCCAGCTGGAGCTGAACCGCATGAGGAACTTCGACCTCACGGCCATCCCCTGTGCCAACCACAAAATGCACCTGTACCTGGGGGCAGCCAAGGTGGAGGTGGGCACAGAGGTGACGGACTACAGGTTCTTCGTCAGGGCCATCATACGGCACTCAGACCTGGTGACCAAGGTGAGCTTGTCCCTTTCCGAGGTGGTGCGTGGAGCCCAGGGTCATCCTAGGGAGCTGGAGGATCCAAAACTGACCATTCCCTGTATGGAGGGCTGGGGGTTGTGCCCTCTCCTTGCTGGTGCTGCTCTGCAGAGCCATCCCTTTGAAGTCCTGGTATTCCTGTGCTCCAGGGAGATTTTTCAGGGGTCCAAGGGGAGAGTCAGAAATCCTGAGATTTTGAGGCAGCAGTGGCCTGCCTTGTCTGGTTTCAGATTTACTCTAAGCTAAAGGAGGGCGCAGGGCAGCCAGATGTGAGATCCAGGTGCTGGGAGCACTGCTCTGTGCTGGGGACAGATCTGCTCCGGGGCCGCACATCCTGCGGCACCGATGGCTTCTGTTCTCTCCATCGCATCCTCCTGCAGTTTTCCACACCTTGCATTCCCAGGCTGTGATTCGTGAGTAAAAAGTCAATGTTTTTTTGGCAATCTCTGGCAGGAAGCCTCCTTTGAGTACCTGCAAAACGAGGGAGAGCGTTTGCTGCTGGAGGCCATGGACGAGCTGGAGGTGGCCTTCAACAACACCAACGTGCGCACGGACTGCAACCACATCTTCCTCAACTTTGTGCCCACCGTCATCATGGACCCCTCCAAGGTGGGAGCTCCTCCCCAGCTCGCGGCTGGTTGTCTTTCCAGGGCTTCACTTGCCAGAACTAAATGGTCTTTTGTTCATAGAATCCCAGAACTATGGAATGGTTTGGGGTGGAAGGGACCTTAAAGCTCATCCAGTTCCAACCCTGACACCTTCCACTGTCCCAGGTTGCTCCAAGCCCCATCCAACCTGGCCTTGGGCACTTTCAGGGACGGGGCAGCCACAGCTTCTCTGGGCACCCTGTGCCAGGGCCTCCCCACCCTCACAGGAAAGAATTCCTTCCCAGTATCCCATCTATCCCTGCCCTCTGGCAGTTTAAAACCATTGTGTTGTGCAGCTCAGCCCCTCTGTGTAAACTGAGGGACAGTTATTAGAAATACGTTTTGTGTTTGAAACTAAACCTAGTTTTCCATTGTGTGTTTGAGATAAACGGTTTTAATAAGGAAGCAGATGTAAATGCTCCTCTGTTTGTTACAGAGGTCCAGATTCCATCCAAATAAAACATGAGATAAATTAGGAGCTTAAAAAGAATCTGTAAATTCAGCTACAAAAGTGCCTCATTTTCATTCTCTGATACAAAACCACAGAGATCAACGTTATAAACAAATGAACATTAAGCTTTGTAGATGCACAAATGAAAGTGTTCGGGCATAGAGGATATTTGTGGTTAGCAGAATCACCACAAAGCAAGCCCCAAGACCAGACTGAATTTAGCTGGAAATCAGCATTCAGTTCATGGGTACCCAAAGATGAGAGCTGACCTTTCCTGAGGAGAGCAACCGAAAGTTTAAAAAGATGAATTGGGTATCAAATAACTCTCTCTTGCTTGCTGACTTTTAAATCATGATTAAAAGTTGGTGGCTTAAATCGCTTTTGAATGAACCTTTCCTGGCACGTCCAGAGCCGTTGGTTCCCAGGAAGTTCAGAAGAAGCTGGAATATTCATCCCTGGAACTTGAGCTGCCCTCAGATACCGTGACTTTTCCCAGAGCTGCTGTGCAAAAGAGACTTTTTTTGGGAAAAATGTTTAAGCCAGCCTGTATAAATTGCCTTCTTTTAATATGCACTTTGCCCACAGTAGTATTTTATAAAGTTTAATGGAAGAGCAGAAGGCCCAGCTCCGAGTGGTAATTGCTTTGTTGATTTAAAGCTCCGTGCAGGCAGGGAAATGTGATTATTGTGCATAGAGGGGCTACAGAACTGCTTGCCAAGGGTTTGGCTTCCCTGCATTCTGTAGTTCCCAGGTGTGAGAGATGCCTGTGGAGGGGAGGCAGGGGGTCCCTGTGCTGGGATGGGCTGTGGTGGTTGGGCTTGATGATCTTCGAAGTCTTTTCCAACTTACGGATTCTGCGATTCCACGTGCCATGAGGAAACAGGGGTGTGAATCCAGCACAGTCCCACTACATCAGCAGGCCCCAGGGGGAGTTCCTGCCTGTCTCAAGGCTTAGGGTGAGGAGGGACAGGTCACTAGGGTCCTGTAACTGCACTGGGAATGTGCTGATGTGTGATGCTTCATCACCTCGGAGCAGTGGATGGATCCAAAGAATCCCGGGATGGTTTGGGCTGGAAAGACCTTAAAGCCCAACTCATTGCACCCCTGGTGATGCACGGGCAGGGACACCCCCCCAGAGCAGGCTGCTCAGTGCCTGCTGAGGGACCCCTTTTCCCGTGTTCCAGATCGAGGAGTCCGTGCGGTCCATGGTGATGCGCTACGGGAGCCGCCTCTGGAAGCTCCGAGTCCTCCAGGCCGAGCTGAAGATCAACATCCGCCTGACGCCCACGGGGAAGGCAATTCCCATCCGGCTCTTCCTCACCAACGAGTCGGGATACTACCTGGACATCAGCCTGTACAAGGAGGTGACGGACTCCAGGACGGGACAGGTACGTCCCTACAGATCCGGGCTTGGGTGAGAAAATTGGGAAGGGGGCGCGTTTTACCTGATGGAGCTCTTCTGTGGTTTGTGGTGTTTCCAGGTGATCACAGAATGGTTTGGGTTGGAAGGGACCTTAAAGCTCATCCCATCCCAACCCCCTGCCACGGGCACGGACACCTTCCCCTAGACCAGGTTGCTCCAAGCCCCATAATATATTTTAATGTAATACGAAATTGCCGAGAAAAGGAGAATGCAAAGATGAACTTGCAGCAGCAGATGTGAAAATGTGATCAGTTGAGTCAATCCAGTCTTGTGGTTGTTTCGTACATGCCCTCAGTCATTTGGGCAGCTGCTTTCCCAATGGCTTTTCCTCAGAGTGCTCAGAGAAGTACTAGAAAAGGAATTGCTGCTGATGCTCATCCTGTAGGCTGTAATAAAAAATATTATTAATTATACATTTCCCTGAGTAGATAGAAAAAATCTGTGAACTTGTCCTTTAAATTCTAAAGATATAAGGAATGACCTGGGTAGGATGATGTAAAATTATGGAAGGTGCTTTTATATCATTTTTATGAAGTGTAATGGGCTCTTTTGTAATGGTTGTGGCTGTTGTGGTATTTCTGTTTTTCATGGTGCAGGAACAGTGTGGTTAACTGAAATACCTACATATGCTGAAATCCATGGAGCATGGGATGCATGGAAAATATTTAAATAGAGAAATGTTTACATCTCCCTCTGTAATCATCTCTCTGCCAGGCAGGAGAAGCAGCAGAATAAATCACTTGGGCACTGGGAATGTAGAACACAAAGTGCTGAGTCACCTTTTCTCCCCCTTTTTCCATTTAATTTTTCCAACGAGCTGCTGGCCGTGGAGTCCATCCAGCTCTGAGATCCCAGAGCAGATAGTGTCAGTGTGTTTTACCTCGTTCCTGCCTTTGAGGGGAGATGAGGAAAGAAAAGAACATTTTAATAATCTCCAGCAGCTGAGCTTAACCCTTGAGTTGGGTCAGTCACTTGTGAAGGTCACAAGTTAACTCTGAACTGATGAGCTTCATTATTTAAAGCTTGGGGAATGGGCTCATGTGTATGGCTTTAGCAACTTTTCCAGTATTAAATGTGTTTTCCAGAATATTAAACTAGGTTCTAGTAAAAAAATATACTGATATTTTTAGGAAACCTCCCCCTCATGGTGGAGGTTTATAGGATGAGTTCAGATCTGTGGATTTTTTCCTGTGTTTTCAGAAGGTTCATTTAAACTTAGAAAAATCTTAATAATCAAATATTGCTGATGTGCTGGGTACTTCAATGACTTCTGAAGAATGGGAAAACGGCTTCGTGGTGAGAGGATGACCCTGATCTCTTGTTTCTCAGTAGTGATAAGTGGTGATGCTCAGCACAGACTTCTCCAGTTGCCTACAGAGCTGCTGTGGAGCTTTCCAGAGATTTAAGGAGAATTGGCCCCAAGTGCAGATCCTGACAGATCCCAAGACAGGCATTGTCACAAACACTCGTTACCCTGAACTAACGATTCTCCCGTTAAAGAAGCTGCTTCCCAAATCAATGTTTGTGCTGAGTGAAGAGAGCGTAAACTGCTGGCTTTATCTAAAAACAAAAATAGGCTTTACTGAATTTTGTGGAATTCTTCAATTAATTCATCCTCAATTAGATAAATTCCGTTAAGCACATCCTTGTCATGTCCCTCCTGCCAGGTGTGTCCCTGTTAAGCAGCGTTTGGGCCATTTAGGGCGTTTTTATCCCGTTTTTATCTCCTGTTTCTCCGTTAAAAAGCTTCCCTTCCGAATCCTGCCTGCCCGGAATATACAGCGCCGTGAAGCGCGGCAGTTGATAATTCATGGTGCTGCTCTGGGAAAATCTTTTAAACTTGCAATATCAAAACTTCAAGCCCAATGACATATGCAAGTCTTGACCCGGCTCGCGGGCGCAGCCGGCGGAGGCGCGGATCCCGCTCCATAAATAACGGAGTTCTGCGGGCTGCTCCCAGCTATCGCCATCCATCGGCACAGACACCGCCTCGGGGGAGCTGCTGGGGATGGGAGCTCGTCTCAGGCAGGGGTTTGTGCTGGGGCTGTGGCTCCGCCGGGATGGGCAGTAAGTCGGGGATGCCGGGATCATGCGGTGGCAGGCCCAGAGTGTCTCCAAAGGGCAGTGATGCGTGGTGGAGCCGGGGTGCCTGGCTGTGCCGGCATCAGCAGCCTCGCAGAGATCAGCAACCATCGGGCTGGAGCAGCCTGGGGATGTTTGGTAAGAGCTGGATCAGCTCAGAGTGCAGAAGCCGTGGATTAACCAGGACTTGGCCGTGGTTTGTCCTGCAGATCATGTTCCAGGCATATGGAGATAAGCAGGGACCGCTCCACGGGATGCTGATCAACACCCCCTACGTGACCAAAGACCTGCTGCAGTCCAAGAGGTTCCAGGCACAGACTTTAGGGACATCCTATGTGTATGATATTCCTGAAATGTTTCGGCAGGTGAGTGTTCTTTGGGCTCTTCTTGCTGCTCTTCTCTCGGCCATCCTCATTGTCAGGGGAAGCAGGGGCCTGGAGTGGCTCCAGTGGTCCCCAGGGATTGTCAGCTATGGATTGAGTCTGCTTTGAATGAAATTAGGATAAACTGCTGCTGGAGTTCCATTAATGAGTCAAGCAGTAGAAGCTGAACCATAAACCATCTTCCCTTTCTTGCTGCCGTTTCTTTGTTTTCCCACCTCGTCATCTGCCCTTCCTGGATGGTGTTTCTGATGTGCTGGCTTCTATCCTGAACCACATCATTCAAATTTCACTTTGGGGGAAACTGTTGTGTGATTCAAATCCCAAAGTAGAGGGGATACCCCTGGAATACTGTCAGTCACACCGGCAGGAGGGATATTTTGGGGTGTCCTGTTGGGAATAATCCCAAATTCTGTTGGGAGCACCACGCTGGAGTGGATTGAATATAAATATTGGCAGGTGACGTTCTTAAGGAGAATTTCTCTTTCCGCCCCCAGTCTTTGATCAAGCTGTGGAGTTCCATGAATGACCACACGTTCCTGCCGCCGGCGCCGCTGCCCTCGGACATCCTGACCTACACGGAGCTGGTGCTGGATGACCAGGGCCAGCTCGTGCACATGAACAGGCTGCCAGGAGGAAATGAGGCAAGTGCTGCTTCCTTTTGTGCTGCTTCTCTCTCCATGCCCCACAAGGCGTTGTGCTTTGGGCTGGGTTTGACAATTGTAATGAAAATTTACCAGCCAGGCACAAAATCCGTTCATTCAGCCTTTCACAGATGAAATCTCGCTCTTGAAAATGAGATTTTTGTTTCATTAAAAATTAATACCTTCCCTACGATGGGTATTTTAACTTCCATAGTAAATGATGATTCCATTTCAAACCTGTGCCTATGCTGGGTTTCCTTCATAATTAAAAAATGCTCAATCAGCTGGTCCAGGTAACTGGGGTTTGCATTTGAGCAAAATGTTTTACAAGACTAAATAGAAATATTTTCATTTGCTAAAAAAACCCCAAACCTCAGAAAAAAACTATTTTATGCTTCCTTTTCCATCCTCCCCACAGTTTGTATCAAGGTGTGTGGAACATCACTCTCTGGAGCAGGATTTACTCAAGAGTTGCAACGAGCTGGTGCTGGGAGTGGTGGAGTCACTCCTGGAGCTCGAGCAGGCAGAGGCTGTGCAAACGTGGTGGGGTTTTGGTGGGGTGTCTCCCCATTAGGAAGGCAAAGATTGCACCTTTGGAATGACTGGAGAGGAAAGATAACCACTAGAAGGTGTGGGGGGGTTTTTTTGTGGGAATTAGTAAGTGAATGTTCTGCAGTAATTTCAATTTGAACAGTTCTAAGTGATTGGTATCATTTCGTTTTGTTTGGTGTCGTTGAACTGTATTTTCCTGAATACACAACTTAAGGTTTGCAAAGGCTCTGTTAAAAATGTCAGGGTAGTGATGAGAGGAAACAGGGGTTTTCCTCACCAATTCCTTCATGGATCTTGTCAGGGGAAGGTTTGGAATAGGATATTTGCAAATTGCCCCTGATGGTGACTATGGGGTCACTGCGGCCTTGTCTTCTGCTGGACTTCAGGAGGAATGTTTTAACTGGTCTAATTAGAGCTGGAACGAGCTATTCCCTGCATTCCCAGTGCACGCTGAGGCTGCTGGGGAGCCCTGTGCCATCATCTTTCTCTCTTTCCCCGCTCTCATTCAGCGTTTGAGTGGATGGTGGCTGGGGAAATAGCAAAGTCCCTCAGGGACGTCGCTCTGTTCTTGCTGAAATTACAAGCACAGTGCTGCCTGGGCATGAACATGTAGTGTTTACTCTGCCAGTATGAATACAAATAGTCTTATTATAAGAGATTCTGTACCCAAAGACCACCAAAAAAAAAAAATTAGGAGATTTTTTTTAACCCTTGGTAGACTTTGTTGTGCTCAGTCTGTATAGAAATTACGTGGCTGTTGTGGTGTGTGGAGTGTTGGTATTTAAATTAATCTAATCTGATGTGATCTATCAGACGTCTTCTTGCCCAGAGGGGTTGTAGAGGTTGTGGCCTCCCCATCCCTGGAAATGTCCGAGCCCAGGTTGGACGGGGCTTGGAGCAACCTGGGAATGGTGGAAGGTGTCCCTGCCCATGGCAGGGGTGGCACTGGATGGACTTTGAGGTCCCTCCAACTCCACAGTGGAGTCTGTGCCCCAGAGATCCAGAGCTGGTTCCAGTGAGCTAACTGACAGGTGAAATAGGAACTTCCCAGGTAAATGTGAGATTTTTATTATTATTTTTCTTTCTTGCTAGAAGAAGTTGCTGATTTTCTGAGTTCAAAGCTGTTGGAGAGATTGTCCATTGTGCTTTTTAGAAAAGAGGAGATATCTGTTGGGAACTTCTGTCTGTGGTAAATGTTTGTTGGGTGCATTCAGGCTCCCATTCCTGTTGTTCTTGTTTTGGATCAGAGGCTCAGAGCCATTCCCACACTTCCACTGAGATCCCTGGCACCGGGGGATCGGCTGCTCGGAGCCAGGGCTTGGCCTTCCTGACAGTTACATTTCCTCCTCGTGAAAAGGGATCAAGACACTCCTGCTCTTACAGCATTCAGCTGAGCTGAGTGCCCTGAGTGTTTGAGCTGATGGGAGGAATTGAGAAACCGGCATAAAATCCAGGAGATTTGTGGGCAGCGTGTTCAGCTGGAGCTGCAATCCCTGCCCTGACACAGGGCAGGGCAGGAGCTCCAGGCTGGGGTTCTCCCTGTCCTCACAGAGTTTGCAAGCAGCATTTTGGGCAAAAATCTGTCTGTGTTTTCGGGAAAATCTCGAGGTCTCAAGACTTTTCCCAATCCAAGAGGCTTTTCTCCGTGTAGCCCATGACCACTCCCCTCACCCACCACCCCATTGCAGTAATTAGCTGTGGTCTCAACAAAGAAGCCAAGGAATTAATGGACTGTGAAAATACAAGTTGCTCTTTATTCCTAGACAGCTCTGGCTGCTCCAGAGCAGAGGGTCCCTGTCCTTGTCACAGCCACAGGAGGGGCTTGGCAGTGCTGCTGGCCCTGCCCTGCCCTTTTGGGGCACTGCACCATCACCAATGGGGCCTTTCCCAGCCTCTGACCATCCAGAGGACACCTATTTTTCCACTTTGTCGCAGAATCCCGGTCTTGTTTAGGTTGGAAGGACCTTAAACCTCACCCTGTTCCACCCCTGCCGTGGGCTGTGCTAAGATGGGGAAGTCTCTGAAAGAGTCAGGAGTTGGGTGAGCACAGAGCAGCTCAGGAGTGCATCCACCACTGTTTAAATCACTGTGCTGGAGACAAGACCTGGAGCACAGTGACACCCCCTTCAAAGCCCAGGGCTTTGTTCCCAAGATTAGCATATTAGCAGAAATCTCAGTGTGAAAAGGTAATTCCCTCAGCCCCTTGCAGAACTCAATATATTCCTTGTCAGTCCTGAGCCGGGCATTCGTGTGCTTTTCTATAGCACTTTATGTATTTTGACTACAATTTCCCCTGATCCTCTGGCACCAGGAAAGCACCAGCTGCTGATAAGACCCAACTAATCTTCAAGGACAAGGAGAAAGTGATGTAAGGAGGGCCTGCAGCAACACCCCACAGCCCCCTCCATCCCTCTCCCTGTCCCCGAGGAAAACGTGTCATTTTCCCCACTGGCACTAGATGTCACAGTTTTTCCTCCTCAGTAGCACCAGCATCAGAAATAATCCACAATCGCAGCTGTTTGCTGGAGCTTTGGCTCCAGCACCTTTCCTGGGTAGCTGGGAAGGTTTGGCCAGGGGAAATTCAGGATGGCAGAGGGCTCCTGGAATGCTGCTCTGGTGGCTTTCTGGATTGCCAGAGGCGGAAAGGTGTAGCTAATGCATTTTATACAAGCACGGCTTAATCGTTGAGCTGCATGTTCTGCTTTGTCACCCCCTGTTCCTGCATTTTATGGCAGGCACAGGGAATTAAAACAGAAATGAGAGCTGCAGATTTCTTGGAGGGTTTTAGAATCCTCAAAGCCAAGCCTTCCAGGAACAGAGATGGAAGAGTTGGCACAGTTTTATTCTCTATTTTCATATAGAAGTTTGAACAGGTGTATGTGGGTCACGTGGGTGCTGTGGACAGGAAAGCTCCTGCCCACAGGAAAGCTCCTGCCCACAGGAAAGCTCCTGATGAAGGTTGTCTGCTGCTCTCTGTAACGTACCTTTACCCATCTGTAACTTCAGGAAGAATTTCTCCATGGAAAGGGTGGTCAGGCATTGGAAGGGGCTGCCCAGGGAGGTTTGGAGTCCCCATCCCTGGAGGTGTCCAAGGAATGACTGGATGTGGCACTCTGGTCTGGTTGACGAGGTGGTGATGGGTCACAGGTTGGGCTCAGTGATCTTGGAGGTCTTTTCCAGCCCCAGTGATCCTGTGACACCTTTCCCTGAGCGCTTGGTCACGTCTCATCCTGGAGCTGTTCCCTCCCAGCGCTCGGATCGTGCCAACGTGCTGGCTGGGCTGCCACGACCATGCTTGGATTGCTGAGGGACACCTTTTCCAGAGCCAAGAAGGAACCCTGGGTTTTGGCACTCCACCCTTGTCAAGGCATGGGGCTGGAATGCCTCTGGCAAACCACGTGCACCCTGCCCTTTTCCTGGGAGCTAGTTCATGCTCCAGATAAAAATCCAAAAGCTCTGCATGGTGTGAGTGCAGAGAGTCGCTCTTTCAGACCTGAAGTTTCAGGCAGCAGATTCAAATGATGAAATGCCAAACTCGCTACATCTGCACCAAGGAAATACCCACATCCAGCTTTCCAGATTTGGATGTAAATAGACAAAACGAAGCCTGGCCTCCAGTCCCCAGGCTCAGCACCGTCCTGTTGTGAGAGAAGTGGAATAAACCAACAGCGATTTCTTCTCTCTGGTGCCCAGTGACAGGACCCAGGGAACGGCTGGAGCTGTGCCAGGGGAAGGTTTAGGTTGGATATCAGGAAAAGATTCTTCCCCCAGAGGGTGGTGGGGCACTGAACAGGCTCCCCAGGGAATGGTCAAGGCTGCCAGAGCGTTTGGACAACGCTCTCAGGGACAGGGTGGGATTGTTGGGGTGTCTGCAGAGCTGGAGCTGGATCGATGATCTCTGTGGATCCCTTCCAGCTCAGGATATTCTGTGATTCTGTTGGCTCTGCTTCTCCAGGAGTTACAGAACCTGCCAGAAAGAGCCTGAAAAGCTCCCTCTCCCCAGCACCAGCTGCCACTGGCACTGGCTCCCCTCTGCTCAGAGCCTGCCGTGCTTCCCAGAGGGAGCCTGGGATCGGCTCCTTCCCCGTTTCCCTCGGTGCCTGTTGTCAACAGCTCCGGCTGCCACCAGCAGTCAATTTGGAACTGCATCAGTGTGTGTATTACTGTTCCCATCGATAGTGCAATTAATGTTGAAGTCAATTTTGGTGTTAATTTTAGGCCATGATTAGTGTTGACACTGGGTGTCAAACGAGCGGCGTTTACGAGCGCCGGGGAAGCGCCGTTCGTTAACGCGCCCCTTTTACTGGCTCTTAATGGTTCCATTAAGGCCAAGATGGAGTGGGAGAAGGTGTGTGTAAAATTATACATCTGAAACTTGGGTGTCATCTCCGTGTGTCGTGCGATTCTGCGGGGCTGGGGCTGTTCAGGGAGCAAATGACAGCTGAGCGCTGAATCCTAATCACAGTTTGGAGCATCAGAAATAATGATCACTTCTGATCGGGGCTTGTGAATAATTCATCCCCTTTGATTTTCACGTGCTGCCCACTGATACTTTTCAAACCCAATGTGTTCCTACAGGAGAATAATGGTCCCACTTCTTATGGAAATACCGGGGCACAAATCATTTTGCCAACATAAAAACAGTTAAATAAGACGGTTCCTGCTTTTATTTTTTTTCCTCCGCCTCTTCTTCACTCCTGGGTGTGCTGGGAATGGAGCCGTGGCAGGAGCAGCACTTCCAAACTGTGCTGCCTCTTCAAAAGAGCCTGTTCCAGAGCCAGGGCTGCTCACCATCACCTGCTACTGCCTGCCAGTGCTCTTAGGTGATTAGCTCAGCCGGGCTAATTAACCTGGGAACTCTCCAGTTTTTGGCGTGCTGCCGTTAACTTAAAAAAAATCTCATTATTCCTTTTTTTTTTCTGGAATAGAAAGCCATCCTCCACTGCCCATAAATTTCAACCGAATCTAGCAAATTCATAGTAGAAAAAACATCCTTAGTTGTGCAGATCCCCGTGGCTTTTATTGCTGGATAAATGGGACAGACCACGCGATGAGTTGGGGTGGCAAAAGGCACCCAAGTTAACAGTGGTGCACTTGAATTTTTCTTTTCTCAAACTGCATAGGATTGCTCCATATTTATCAGCTGTAAAGTGTTTTCAGGAGTTTGTGCCCTGGCTGGACTGTGTTCTGCTCTACTGGTGAGCACTGGTAAAGGGGACTTAATTGGGGACACATGATCTTGGGTCAGGGAACTATGCCAACACTTCTGTTACAATCTGAATTTTCTAAATAAGAAATACCTTAAATTAGCCTGTTTCCTGTGCTGTCAAAAATCATCAAGCTGCTGAAAATGAGGAAAATCTCTTACATCTCGGTGGGTGGGATGGGCTGTGGGACCAGCCCTGAGGAGTTGCTGGTCCATCACTGGTCCCTTGGTCCTGGCTGATGGGATCAGTGTGGCTATGAGGAAACGACCACTTAAGCAAAAACCTGTCAATGAGTGGTAATTCTGTGCTGTTTTGGAAGAAGTTTATGGTGTGTTTTAAAGAGAATGTTACCCCATTTCCCTGTGGGTTTCTGTCAGTGACTAAAGCTGTTTCTTGAGGTGATACCAGGAAGATTTGGGAAGTGCCCACTGAAGGATTTTAGTTATGGGAAAAGAAAGTCTTAAATTATGGTAAAGAACTGAGCCAGACCCACACCTGCAGCCACTTGTTCTATTGCAACTTTTCCCTTTCATTTGGCAGCATTACTGGTGTTCCAGCAAAGCATCCTGCTGACTTTTAGGGATTTTTGCTCCCTTCTTTGAAGCTGCTGTAGCATCTCTGTGTTCCAAACCCTGCAGTTGGGTGCTGAGGTGGAGCTGTAAATCTACAAATATTCAGAGGCAAACAAATTATTCCCTTTCGACGTATCAGAGTAGGAGTGGAGGAATCCAAGGAGAAGGTGAACTGAAACAGTCTGTTAACTTGCAATCTCAGCTCTTGGAAGGGGAGGTGTGAGGAAGGATCTGCCAGTAGCTGGCTGTAATATTTTTGGATTGCTGCCTGCTTTACTTCCAATGACCCTTTGATTAATTCCTCTGCCTCTTTATTTTTTTTAATGAGCCTATTATGGCATATCTTATTGCAGATGCTGATTGGATCTGGGCTGTGTATTGTGCCATTTGGATGTGGATTAAATGGCACAGATCTATCTGCTGCTTCTCCCCTCTCCCCCTCCCGCTTTAGTTCATCATGTTCAGAATTCCGAGGCTCCACAATGAGAGTCTCAGCCCTCCTGATTGCCGAGGATGTGCAATCGGCTTGAGGAATGTGTACTCAGAGCTTATGATCCTTGGGCAAGCGGGGACTGGGTGATGCATGTGGCTTTCAAGGGACGCTGCTATTCCCATCTGTTAATGGCATTCCGGGCTGGCCGGCTCCCGGAGCGGCGGCTGAGGGATGGGGCAGGCAGCGGAGAGACGCTGCTGATCCTCCAGGAGATGGGCCAGCAGAGATCATCCCGTGATTTTTGAAAAGGAAAACGTGCAGCAAAAAGCATTGCTTACCCTGCTGTAAAGTTGGGGAAGGGAAAAGGGAAGAGATGAAGAAATAAAAGGAAGGATGGGGGGGG
>VXBT01004140.1:351807-384160 GCA_013400235.1 Oriolus oriolus | reverse complement strand
TTTTTAAACTTCCCCTTGCCTCCTTCTTTTTCCACCCCCAAACCTTCCTCCTCCTCCTCCCTCACTCCCTTCCCTCGTCGTGCCCTGAGCACAGGGTGGTTTCAGAAGTGACGTGCTGTGCCCTGCACCAACACCTGGGTTTGCTTTTTAATGGAAGTGAGGCCAAAGAGCCTGGCATTCCCAGTTCCTGCCTCGCTTATGTGGCTCAAGCTTCCAGGGCTCCGTTCCATTTCAGTCCTCCCAAGGATGTTCCAGAGTCTGCTGCTGACCTATTTTTAATCAGTTTGCTCCTCCTTGTCTTTTGCATTTAAAAGAAATCTCGTCTTGGAGATTGTCGTGTTAATGGAAACAAATAGTGGCTTTCAGTTTTCCCTGCGGATACATGTTATGGGCTTTTCCTAAGGGAAGCCAGGTTTAGCTGAGACTTCCAGGAACTGCTGCAGGCAGGATTCACCTCATTTTGCTGTGTAGATGCTTGGCCAGGCTCTCAAACAGTTCATTTGGTGATGGTGATGAAGAGCTGCCCCAAAGCTGCTGTCCCTGCTGCAGGTGATGGAATTCTGACCAGTGCTGGTTTGTTTCCTCTCCCTCCTGTTTTAGCTTTGTTTTCCCCCAAACTCTCTGGTCTTGACTTGCCTGAATCACCAGGCCCTGTGCACCCCGTGGTTTGCTCGGAGCATCCGAGAGTACCGAGGATGAGCTGGACAAATCCCCTGTGCCAGGAGTGTGTGCAGGGAGGGGCAGGGACGATGAGGGGTCAGAAACCAAACCATGAAACACTGAAGGCACAGTTCATTTCCCAGCCTGCAGCCAGCCCCCGGCCTGCTTGTGGGGGTGACGTGTTTGACCAGAACGGGTCCAAAAAAAAGTGTTGTTTGGTCTTGTTGGATTCCTTCGCATGAGGCCAGAAGAGAATATCTTTGTATTTTCAATTCAGCCCTGAATTGTGCTGCAGAACTTTTTGGATGCTCTGGGATTCACGTAACAGGATGAGACAACAGGTCAGGGCTGCTCAGGGGGCTGTGCCCACTTGAGAGAGGTCTGAGCAGCTCTGAGGCTCCCTGGAGGAGTTCAGTGAGGCTCACACAGGCTGGGCAGTGATTGCCAATAGTAATATTTACCCTTCAATTTCACAATCTGCAAAAAATAAATAAAAGCCCTGTGAGACTGATGTTTGGGGTTTGTACTGTGGAAAGCTCTTTTTTTTTTTTTTTTTTTTTTTTTTAATTTTTTTTTGAGATTCAAGGCAGGGATAGCTCAGTATCTGCTCAAGATGACTCCAGTCTTGGGATTAGATCAAAGCAATCATGTGAGAGCAATCATGTGAGCTAGAACAGCAAGTGCCAGCCCTGTCATTCAGAGAAGCATTATAATTATTAATGCATGATATGAATCTTTCTGTAGTGGCACAGCAGGACTATTAGGAGGATCTGGATGGGTGCAGGGTGTTGGAGAATGCTAAGCAAGGAGGGGTGGGAAATGTCAGCCAGAAATCAGCGCTCACCAGCATCAAGTGTTGGTTCCTCGTGTGGAGGTTGGAGCTGCCCAAGGTTATCCCGCTCTTGGGAAGCAGGAGAGGCCCCTCTGCTCTGCCCTGGCCGGTTGTGGCAGGGGAGGTGGTGAGAACAAGGCTGGTCTCATGGTGGAGGTTGGGTTGTCCAGCTCCCAGAGCTGCCCCAGGACCGTGGTGCTGTTGGAGGTGTCCGTGATGTGGGTCACTGGCTCAGACCCACCACAGCCAGGCTCATTCCTTCCTTTCCCTGCCAGTGAGAGGCTCCATGTGCTGGAGGGGATGTGCTTGGTGGCAGTGCTGGTGGCACACAGGTCCTTGCTGTGCGTGGAGCAGTGGATGCCAGCAGGATGGATGCCTGGACTCAGTGCAGATAAACAACCACCACCCTCCATTGCTGCATTTTCCTTTTAATTGCCTTTCTTTAAGTGGTGATATTTGTGTATTGTTCCCATTAGAGACAATTTACGTTCCAGGCATGGCATTATCAGTCCCTTGATGTTTGCTTAGGGAAGAAAGTCTAATAGATTTCTGTTGACTTTTTTTATTCTCCCTCCTTCTATCATTTTTAATACGGACATTGCTCAGTTTATCTGTGTGGGTGGGGGCTCTGTGTGTGTTTATTCCTGCTAAACAGCAGTTCAGCATCGTGGCCCATGTTCTGCCTGTCCAAATCTCCTCCCCAGGACTGTATCCCAGCTCCTGGGGATCCTGCAATGTCTGTCCTAATGTTCCTCCTAATGTTCCAGAGGAGCTGAGCTTTTCCAACATATCCCAGAATAACTGGTCCCGACCATCCCTCTTGGGATGTCCCCAGGAGGACATCGGGGTGACCTGCCTGGGGTCTTTTCTGGAGAAATTCCCTGTGATTCTGGACATGTGATGGGAGCTATAGGAACAGCACTGGAGAATTGCAGCATTTCTCACAACTAAACCTAAACTCACGCTGGAAAGTGAACAGAGTTTCACTGTCCTGGTGAAAGAGGTCCCTGCGCTGCAGCCTGTGCTCCGGGGGTCTCCGAGTGACAGGGTTCTCTGGGGTCCAGGAGGTGACAGAGGAAATGACCGAGATCTTTAAGTTGGAGACAACCATTAATATTGTTTATGGGGTTCATCTCTAGATTAGGGAACCCCTGGCTGAGACAGGTGGGATTTATGGGTGTTGGCACCATGTAGAACAGGGGCTGTAATTTTAGTTTGCAAAGTGTATTGAGTCCTTTTGATTTACCACTGACTGAGGGAGTGACCTTGAGCAAAACACACGCAGGGAGAGGAGAGAGGGGCACGAGGGTTTTGACAAGACATTTTTCATTTGGAAATGCCACTTCCCTGAAACTGGAGCTCTTCAGGAAAAAGTATCAGTTTGGATGAGCTTCTCCTCAGGAGTTTTTTGGGTTGAATGAAAAGTTGTTTGGTTTTATTTCCCAGCTGACTTTTCTTCCCAAATTAATTTTTATTTTTAATACGTACAGCAAATATTTTAGAGGTCATTTGGAGCCTGTCTGATCTCAAGTTTGTAGTTCAGATATCAAGATTGCAAGGATTTTTCTGCCGCAACCCAGAAATTTTCCAAAATCCTCCTCAATAACCGCAAGGTGGAGAAACCTTCCCACCAAAAACGTGTGCTGCTGCAAGCAGAGAGAATCTCGTGTGTGTGTGTGACCAGCTGTGGAGCCCTGCTCCCTGTGTACCTGTGAGGAGTGTTGGGATCTCCAGGCAGGAGCTGCAATTGCACGTGCACCTGGATGCACCTTGCCCTGCTCCCTGCCAGGTGAAGTGCAATTGATTTTTTTTTTTCCCCCCTTCCCCCTCTGATCTCACCAAATGAAAGCAGGGAAAGACTCCACCAGCAGGACCTGCCTGTGGATTTGCAGTCAGGAGCCATCCCCAATAACCATCAGGCTGTCAGCTCCCCACCTCCCTCCAGCTCCCACCTCCCCCATCACTCACCAAAGGGAAAAAAGAGCCGGAGCCGCAGCTTGAAATATATCATGCAATAGTGTATCATGAATTTCTTGTGAATCACATTGGAGAAGCAGGTTTATTTATTTCCGAGACTCTAAATCAATACAAAGTAGGTCTCTTAGTTCTGAAGCTGGGATGGAGTGGGAAAAAATGAGCCCATTGTACTCTTAAAACTTTGGGGAAAGGAGATGACAGCTATATAATTCCATTTACCAGGCACTAGGGGCTTTAATGTGAAGGTGACAGGGAGCTCTTTGTGCATTTAGAGCACCATATCTTCTAAATAAAAGATCTGTAGACTTGATAGTGGAGTATAGCTCTGCCTTTAATAATCTCCAAGCATTAGACCGAGCCAATCTGTTCCCAAGTCAGAAGGGTCCCCCACCGAACGCTCGTAAATTAGAAGTGCAGGAACTGCACGGATTCAGGGATTAGGAATGCAGGAAGGGCAGAGAGGAGCTGTCTGTGCTCCCACTGCCAGGCAGAGGGGCTGTGCATTTGGGAAGGGCTCTGTGCTCAGCTGGGCTCTCTTCCCTCTTGCCGCTTTTCCCCCCTCTAATACGTGATCCATGTGGGGGTAGAGCTGGAAATGAGCCCTGAGCTCTGTCGAGGCTTGACTGCACATAATAGCAGTCAGGTTTCAAGTTCCTACGTTGTGTTCCTACATTTTTTCTGATGAGACATTCATTCCCATCATTTCTGCCTGTTTATGAAAAATAGGCTATTTATAGGACGCGCATATGCCTCTTGTGCTTCGTGTTTCTGGCAGACAATATAAATTGTGGGATGGGAATTGCAATTATTGAAATTATTTGGATAAAAATCTGGCACTTATATTTGATATAAACACGTGATATGCTCGGAATAATAACAGCACTTACGTTACATAATGATTCCCATTCAAGCCCTCCAAGCTGTCATGTTTTCAGATCTTTCATCCTGGGTGAAACAGATGAGCCAGCCCAGCCCTCAGCCAGCCCAGCTTTGCAGGGAACGTCCCAACTCTCCAGCAGCTCAGGTTCTGAGAGGAGAAAGCAGCTGCTCAGCATGGGTTGGAGTGCTAGAAAATTATTAATATGCACATGATTATTATAAACCTATATAAACCTATAAACCTGCTGAGGACCATCCTTTAGAGGCTGTTAGAATCCTGGCTCTGCTTGTGCTTTGCCAAGAGATCCTCTGAAGTAACAAGAAATGTGGTTTCCTAATGGGTTTTTGGAAGATCAGATGAACTCAGTGTTGGCAGCACTGCCCAATGGAATGTTTTGGAAGTCTTCTCTGAGGTAACAAATGACAGGGCAAGAGGGAACGGCCTCAAGCTCTGCCAGGGGAAGTTCAGGCTGGACATGGGGAAGAATTCTGTCATGGAAAGAGTTTAAGGTCCCTTCCCGCCCCAACCATTCTAGGATTCCGTGATCCTCCCGAACCCCCTGGGTGCCCAGTGGCGATCTGGGGCTGGAGCAGCTCGGGCTGTGCTGATTCAGAGCTCACTGGTGCTCGCCTGTGCACATCCAGCTCGTCCAGACCCCGGCTCCAGCTCTGCTCCGAGCAGCTTTTCCCTGTGGCTGGGGCCCCCCTGCCCCTGGCTCTGTCCCACACTGGGATCTCCCACCCGCTGCAGGCTCTGCTGGGATGGCTGCAGCGCTCGGGAGAAGGAGCTGTGTGTTTATCTCCATCTCCAAAAAGGGATTTAAGGGCGAGAGCAGTGGTATATTAGGCTGTTTCATTGCCTGTCAGCAGTGCTAAACCTGAGCTGTCTGCAGTGTCTCCAGATAAGCAGGAGCAGAGCCCATTTTGCATGTACATACGTTTGCATTAGTTCAGAGAGGGGGAGTTTAAATCCTCTTTATTTTTATTTTCCTCTGTGGGAAGCATTTAGCTAGGCTTGTGCCTAGCATCTGGAGGCCTGGGCTTTTCTTATCCTTGAACCTAAATCTATGCTGCTGTCTTCTCTACTGTGGCTTTGCTTGGCACTGATTTTGTTAGAGGAGGAGGAGGAAGGTGTTTGAGCTCAGAAGGGAGACCCAAGAACATCCCTGAGCTGAAACACACACGCTGAATTCTGTATTTTGGGGTTAGTTTTGTAACATCTGTGCCTTGGTTTCTTCTGTACATATACCTTGACTGGCATCTGCCAGCTCCTCTGTCCCCAAAATGAGCTGTGCCGGGTGTTTGGAGGAGGCCAGGCTGGCTGTGCGTGTTTGAGGGGGTTTTTAAGATCCAAATGAAGCAGGTGTGTAATGTCCTCTGTCTGTTAGAAAGACTCAACCCATAAAAATAACAAACGGCATGTATTTGCTAGAATGTCAAAGTTATGAGTTTATTTTGTAATGATGTGCTCCTGCCTTCATGAGGTAAACTGGCCGTGGCAGAGGTGTTATTAGTAATATGGAGTCAGTGGAGCAGAAAGCCGAGTGACCGAGAGATCAGTGTATCAGTCAGGGAGAGGGCAAATGGGAAGAGACAGCAGGAGAATGAGAAAAGAGCTGCGCTGCCCAGGCTCAGATTAGAGATGGAGCTGTGCAAGAGAATGAGGAGCCCCAGCCAGCTTCTGGCCAGCCTCTCAAAGCAGCTGCTGGGCCTTTGGGTTTTTTCCCCAGTTATAGGTTTAAATGTGTCCACCCCACAGTTTGCTTGCAGCAGTTTAGGGTTAGTGAGCTGAGCTGGGCTCAGCACTCCGGAGCTTTGGTCACACTGCTGCTTGGGGAAGGCAAGTGGGAAAACTGCCTCAGTTTCCCTGCTTGTATTATTCCCCTTGGGGATTGTAGAATCCAGAATGGTCTGGGCTGGGAGGAACATTAAAGATCCAGTTCCGCCCCCCTGCCATGGGCAGGGACACCTTCCACTATCCCAGGCTGCTCCAAGCCCCGTCCAGCCTGGCCTTGGACGCTGCCAGGGATGGGGCAGCCACAGCTGCTCTGGGCACCCTGTGCCAGGGCCTCCCCACCCTCCCAGGGAACAATTCTTTCCCAATATCCCATCCAGCCCTGCCTTCTGGTTGCTAGGGATCACTGTTGAGAAGCTCTTACCTGCACACGGGGCTTGGGAAGCTGTGTTGTGAGGGGTTTGCTCCATCCTTTTAATTTCCAGGTGATCCTGAGGTGCTGCAGGGCTGGGTCTGTGTGTACCTCCTTAGCCAGCACCTCCTGGTCACATCCCCACACTGATGGCTTTCCCGTTTTTCCTTCCTCAGGTGCTTGGACGGGAAGTTTACACCTCCAACAACCAGCTGGGGGGGATCCAGATCATGCACAACAACGGGGTGACACACGGCACGGTCTGCGATGACTTTGAAGGAGTCTACACCATTCTGCAGTGGCTTTCCTACATGCCAAAGGTAATTCCTGGGCCTGCAGAGCTCCAAGGTGCCACTGCTGGCTTTGCTTGCAGTGTTTTGGGAAAGGGGGCTCTCACTTCCTTCCATGTTTTCCTTTTTCCCTTAGAATATACACAGCCCTGTTCCCGTCCTCAAAGCCAAGGATCCCATAGACAGGACCATCGACTTTGTTCCCACCAAGACCCCCTACGATCCTCGCTGGATGCTGGCTGGGCGCCCCAACCCAAGTATGGCCAGGAGATGCAGCAGCTCATCTTGTTTCTAGGCTGTTTGCAACCCAAATATATTTCAGAATCTGTAAAATAATTAGTTGTAAGCAATACGGTTCTAATACATAAATACTTACATGTAGTAATATTCATATGTAATATTATTTATACATAACGTCTAAAAGTAGCGTTTAAATCCTGAGTGCTCAAGGACGCCTCCAGTTAATACTTTTATAGACGGTATATTTACTTAGAATAGTTACTTTTATGGGTTTTCTTTTTATGATTTAGGGGAAGTCCACCCACAAAGGGTCTGTGTGCTAAAGGAATCACAACATCCCTGCAGATCTCGGGGAGTTGTTGTGTTGGCACCACTGGGGTTGTGCAGCCTCGTGTAGGTACAAGCTGCAAACTGGGTGACCATTACTCCTGCTGTTATTAATGAGTTTGGGGGGCTAAAATGAGATTTGTGATAAACTAAGTTTTCTGGTTTTGGATAATATTTTTTCATCATCTCTCGAGCAATTCATCCAGCTGTCCGGGCGCCGCAAACGCCGGCTTCCAAATCGAGTGACTTCAGATTTTAATTTAGTGGAAGCGTTAAGGAAAGCAGATGATTCCCTGTGATAAGTTAAAGCAGATATCTCCTAGGTGAAAAGTTAAAGCCATTTATTAGAGGAGATATTGCCGTGATATTCTTCAAACTGACGCCCGACACGAGGCCAGAATCTAAACGATCAGCTTTGGGCTCACGATAAAGAGATAATTTTGAAATGGATGGTCACATTTTACAGTGGGGCCACAGAGGCAAGGAATGTAGAACACAGTAATTACAAGTTTGGGCTTGATAAAACACTCTCCATCCTGTTTAAGTCAGCAGAGGTTAGCGTGCTTGGATCTCCACTTTTTAATTGGTTTTGGGCTTGGGTTTGCAGAAGCAGAGGTGCTTGTTCAGAGGAAAGAGTTCCTTGGGAGCTCTGTGCCAAGGGGTGAAGCTGGGAGGGATTTGGGCTTTTGGGGGAATTTTTTTGTGGGTTATTTTCATGCAGAGCTTCCTCAAGCCCCAGTGCCAAGCAGGTGCCCCAAGAGAGTTGTGATTTCTCTGATTGACTCTAAAATATAATTGAAATTTTCATATTTGCTTCCTGGGTTTCTTCAGCATTCCTTCTTTCAAGGAAAGATTAGGCAGGATCAAGAGAAGAATATGAGATAAGTTTTAAAATAGAAATAGGTGTTTTGAAAACTGTCTTTAATGACTTTACTGCCTTTTGACAAATGTTTGTAGTCTTGAAAAAAGCAGAGTTATTTATTTAAAAGCATGGGAAGTCCCTCTGCTCTCCGAACCCCATCGTTTAACAATAAATGATGCTTTCTCTGATAAATTGCTGTCTTTATGCAGACTAGGAAATGAAATAAGACATGATGGCTGAAGGCAGACAAATGCTCAGCTGTCTAATGTTCCCTTGTATTGTCATCTATTTAAAATTAAATAAATAAAAAGACAGTGCCATGTTCTCCAGTTGGCGTTTTTAAGCAAGGTTGAGTTGCTGCTTTGATACTCTGTTTTCTTTCTTCCCTCTCTCCTTCCACTTTTGATATTTCTCTTTTTTCCCTTCCCTTTAGATCAGAAAGGGCAGTGGCTGAGTGGGTTCTTCGACCACGGGTCGTTCCTGGAGATCATGCAGCCCTGGGCACAGACAGTCGTGGTGGGGAGAGCAAGGTGAGTTCTGAGGGGTGTTTTAGACAATTGTAGAAATCAAGTTTGGGTCATGCTTTGCATTTCTTCAGAACACAACATTTCTGTGGTTATTTCTCTCTCTCTCTCTGTGTATATATATCTGCCTAATAGAAAGAGTTGGAAAGAAAGGGATGAGATGACCTCTAAGGTCCCTTCCAACCCAACCCATTCCATGGCTCTGTAACTCTATAATTTAAAGGCTTCCAGGCTAAGCAGTGTGCCAGGGGTGGAAATCAATGATTTGGCAAAGCCAGAAGCTCTCTGTCCATGCTCAGCTTCACTTGCAGTTCCTTTCTTCTGACAAATTCCAAGTGGCTCTGGGCTCTCACAGCAGGTATATATAACACAAATGAAACAGACTCCTTTCAAAAGCAGTGGCACTTTGAAAAAAACCAAATATGAATGTATTCTTCTGGGATTGTTACTGTAAGTGCTGCCAAAACTCATCTCTTGTATGTATGTTTGGAATATGTGTGCTGTTGGCTGTAAATTGTCTTTTATTATTCTATGGCAACTTGTCCAGGGACACACTATAAAACAAGATGTAGCATCTTCATGTGCTAGCCTGATAAAATTTATATGAAGTATTATGGAAAACAGAAGTTGTTTTGAGCTGTTTTCAAGTTCAATAAATAACTGTAATACTTGGATAAAGATGTTCTTTATTAGGTCACATGGGCCCTAATACAGAAGTTATAAGTTACCGATTTAAGACGGCTTCTGCAATTACGGGGTTCCAGCAGACTCTTAATCATAGGGAATGGGAATATTTCCAGCCCCTCAGTGCACATGGGCCCTGTCTCTTCCCTGCCTGTTCCTGTGTCATCAGCTTGGGGTGGCTGGGGAGGGAGTGGGGGCTCTGCTGGGACTGTCCTGGCAGCGCGGAGTCGGCGTTGCCGGCGCATCCATGGCTTTTGTGTTCAGGAGGGCTGGGATCCCCTGGGAGGCAGAGCTGGGCACCCTCCCTGGTGCCTGCACTCCTGCCCATCCCTCTGTCTCTGCACCCTTCCCACCTGGAAGCAGCAGCGGATCTGGGGAAAACACAGGGAGTGTTTAAAGTCCCTCCCAACCCATTTGGGGATTCTGGGATTTTCCACGGTCGGGACCATCAGAACCAGAGTCTGGGTGATGGCAGGCAAAGGGCAGTGGGCACATGGATTTATCATTCGAAATCTGGGCTTCTATTTAATTTTCAGTGAGGAATGTGCTCATTTTCTGGAATAGATTTTGCTTTGAGAGCTGTGACCTTTCTGGAGCTCTCCTACCTTGTGCCTCAGCTCCGCAAAAGGCCCGAACGCTGCTCCCGTTATTTGCTTCTCCTGGGTGTTTGGATGTGAACTGGGAAAACTGTCTCCCTGTGTGACAGCAGGAGTAGGAACTGTGTGTGTCTCACCTGTTTGCAGGCTCGGAGGAATACCTGTAGGAGTGGTTGCCGTGGAAACGAGGACGGTGGAGCTCAGCATTCCCGCTGATCCCGCAAACCTGGACTCGGAGGCCAAGGTGGGTGGGCCGTGTGCTCCTGTCCCTCTTTGTGCTGTGGCACCAATGTGCAGCTGTTGCTGGTGAGCTGGGAATGCCTGGGAGCAGCCCCTGGGCTGTTGTGTGGCCATTCCTGCAGGAGACACATCCCCTGCTTCCCTCAGGTCTCAGGGGAGGGGCAGGGATTGGGGTCCAGGAGATGTGACAAGCAAAACTCACTTGCCTGCTCTCTTGTTGTGGCTGGAGTGTTTCATGGCCTTCCTGCTCTGACATTTTGCTGTTCACCTGCCTGATTTCAGAGCCCTGGCCCTGCTTCATCTCTCCAGGGTTTTCTCCTCTCTGTGTCCTTTTCTTTCTCTTCTCCTTCCCCATCTTACAGCATCACAGTGTCAGGCTTTCCATACCATCTCTTTTCTTAAATAAATTACTGGGAATGCCTTTGTTGCAGTTGATGACAAAAGGATTGTCCCAATTTTCCCATGGCCACGCAGATCCTAGACATTCTACGTGCCATGTTCCTCATTGTTTATCCCACATCACAACTCCTGTTGATTTTTTTTTTTTTAATGTTTTAACTCTTACATTAATGTGCTTCAAGGCCTGACAGTGGATTTTTCTTCCCTCCAGATAATCCAGCAGGCTGGGCAGGTGTGGTTCCCTGACTCTGCCTTCAAAACAGCCCAGGCAATCAAGGACTTCAACAGGGAAGGGCTGCCCCTGATGGTCTTTGCAAACTGGAGAGGCTTCTCTGGGGGAATGAAAGGTAGGCAGCAGCTCGGTGCTGTCCTGGGGGTGGTTTGTCTTGGCTGCTCAGGGCACCACAGAGTGCTGCTTGAAATTCTGTGGAGTGCCAAGGAAGTGAGATTGATACTGTAAAATTGAAAGAAGGAAAAGGTGGGATCAGGCGGAGTTCCAGGAGCACTGAGCTGGTGGAAGTTCTCAGGGTGGCAGAGGCTGCTGGGCTCTGCTGGCTCCTCAGCTGGGCACAAGGCAAAGCCTTTGAGTTTGCAGATGCAAAGGTGGGAGGTGGCAGGAGACGGCAAAATTCCATCTGGGAAACACCCCTTGCCTTTGGGGGTGGGTTCTGCTCAGTGTGCTGCTGCTGCACTCCCTTCATGAGGTGCTTTCCCAGCCACACAACTCACTGGGAAGCTGTTGATGTCGTTTTAGCTTATTTATTTACCTTATTTAGTCCTTAAATATTGTTTTACCTTAAAATGCCGGATCTGGCCTCGCTGGGCTCCTCAGAAACTGAGTTTTAGCTTTGGAGTTGGGTGGAACAGGCAGCACGAGGATGTAAATATTTATATTGCATATCCCAACTTATTCCAGCCAGCTGGCAGGAGGAGGAGGAGGAGGGAAGGACAGAGCCATTGCAGTTTGCACCTTGCTCCGTGCATTTTCCAGCCTCTTGCTTGCTGCTGGTGTCTCCTGACACTCTCGGTGTCCCTTGGGGAGTTGTTTGCAGTTTTGGTTTCAGCGCTGGCTGGGGATTATGCAGGGAGGGAAAATAAACAATTATGCCACCCCTCAGTGCACACAAACACGCTGCCAGGAGCCGACTGCACTGTGGGTAAAATGACTCCAAAATTGTGTGTAATGAGTAGGAAAAGATTAGAGACAGCTCTTGCTATGCTGAAAATTGACATTAGTGAAGGGGGAGGGGAAAAAAAAAAATAAGAGGGGAAAAAAAGAACCCCCCTCTTTCCTAGTCGGCCTGGGAGGTCTGATTCCTGCCGTAAAATAAATAAATAACGCCCTAAATAAAGGCAGCTCGTGGTGGTGGTGGTGGTGGTGGTGGTGGTTTCCCCAACAAGCTCTCTCCATGGCCAGGAGGCTCCTGAGCATAATGCAGAATTAAATTATAAAGAACTGGCTGGAATATTCCGACGGAGGAGCCATTTGGCAGGGGTTTATTTGGGCGAACCGGCGGTGACCCACGACGGGGAGACATCAAGCGTGAAATTCCCTGGAAAATTAGCACCAGGGTCCTGGGCCCGGCAGGGAGGGTTTGATCGCATGCAAATCCCCCCGACATTAAACCACCGCGCGCCGTCGGGGGCTCCTGTTTTACTCCTCATCTAGCCCGGGACAGGTTATAAATAACAATAAAAAAGAATATAAAATGATCCAGCCGAGCGAGGAGGCCGGTTTGGAGCTCGGGGTGCCTGGATGGGGGGCTGTGGTGGTTGTGTGGGGTGGGTTTATGGGGTGTCTTGGTCCCACCTGGTGTTCCAGCTGGGCTGGTGGGGTCTGCTCCAGCTCCAGAGGGGCAGGGAGGGCTCTGAGTGCCGGGATTTGCACACACAGGGAGGTGGGGACACCTCCAGCAGGTTGGGTGTCCCCGTGGCGGGGGACACTGGGCTCAGGGCAGCAGAGAAGGGGACAGAGCTCTGTGGGCACTGCCCACCCTCCTGCAAAGCCAGCTCTGCTCTCCTGGGGACATCCTGCAGCATCTCTGCCTTGCATGTGGCTGCTCGTGGAGCCCCAGGCTGGTTTGGGTTGGGAGGGACCTTAAGGATCACCCCATTGCAACCCCCTGCCACGGACAGGGACACCTTCCACTAGGCCAGGCTGCTCAGGTTAGGCTGTGGTGTAAATTAATACAGGAATTTTGGCTTGGGGCGCTGTGGGGAGCCTTTGGAAGTCAGGGTCAGGAAGGAGAAATGCTCCTCAGCGGAGTTTACAGCTCTGGGAACACCAAGAAGCAGCAGCTCCACTGGCCTTGTTTGAGTGTGCAAGGGGAGCCAGCACTTGGTTTTATTTAATCCTAAATATTAGGGTTGAGTCAGTCACTCAGTCCGGATCCCGAGGCTGCTGGGACAGTGCAGTGCTGGGTTGCAGGGTCCTCCAGGGACCAGCTGTGTGCAAAACCACACAGGGGTGGAGTTCATCCTCCTGGAAGGCTGATCCCGACAGATCCACAGGCACAGAAACCCTGCCCCCAGCCCCTGCTGGCACCTGGGAAATAAAATATTTCCTGATGCCACCTGGTAGCCCTGAGGGAGGTTTGGAGCATCAAGTTCCCCCAATTCCTCTGCTCCTCCTCCCTCTGCCCTGTTCAAACAATTAGTGCTGCTCTTCTCTGCACTTCACCTGAGTAAAATATATACCCGTGGCAGGAGTGAAAAATGTATTGCTAATTACACAATTATTTTATTATGTAGCACTAGTAAAAAATGTCTAGTAAAGAATTAATTCAGTTAAAATAATTTGAATCAAGCAATTATTTTCTTAACACTAGAATTAGCTGAAAGTACTTCAAGTGGTTTATTACTAGCACTACATAATAAAATAATTGTATAATTAGTAATAAATTTGTCACCCCTTTTGAGTCTTTTTCTTTGCTCAGGACAAAGGGAAAGGTTGGAGTTTTGTTTGGTTCTCAGTCCTCACTGTCTCTGCTGGGATTTATGTTTATTCCCAATTAGAGGGAATAAATTGTTCTTCCCTTTGTCAGCATTTGATATCTCTTAAATAACATGAAATTCCTTTTCTTGGTGTTTGGGCAATGACCTTGGGAATGAAATGGAGAGATCGTATCAGTGCCTGTGGTACTAATATCTATTTATATGTATTTGTTTGTATATATGCATTTAAAATATAAGGGACTGTGTGTTTCCCAAAGAGTTAATTGCTTAATTGTGTTCATGTTAATGCTGAACACTAAAATGAGAGTTGGATGACAAGGAGACCTTGGCTGGAGTCTCTTTCTTCCCCAGAAATGAGGCTTTTCTCGAGGGATAGAAGGATTTGAGATGAATCAGAGTGTCTCAGTGTTTTCAGGCTGTTCCTGTCGCAGCAGGTGTGAGGAACATTAACGCAGCTCCTTAATTTTCTCTGCACTGGTATTTTAATGGCCAGAAAAAATGAGGCAAACTGGGAGGGTCCAGGCAAAGAACCCGAATGATGGAGGGGGTTGGAGGAGAGATGAGGGATGGGTGCCTGTCGTGTCTGAGGACAAACCCCACTGAAAATCCTCCTGCTATTTGTAGTGAGCCTGAAGGAGTGCAGACGTTATGCAGGGTGGTACAAGGGGTAGTGACATGAAATTAATGGGGAGGGAGGGGAAGTTTGGCCGAGTTCTGAGGGAAATCTCATCTATTTGGCTGTGGAAATGCCCCTAAAGAAGCAGCAGATTTATTGTTTGGGGTTTCTAAATGGGAGCTTTCAAAAGCACTGTGGAAGAACCGGTCCTGTGTGAACAAAGAGGTGGGCTAGATGAGCCTAATAACTATTTTTCATTTCTTGTATTTTGATTTAATACTTCTAGATATAATTATATGTAACAAAATATATATATTCAAGAGTGCCCGTTTCCATTACAAACTGTATCCATTAGAAACTATATCATCTCATAGAAATTCTTCAGCCTTCCCTTTTTCTCTTTTATTTAAATCACCTTTGGGGCTGATATTTTCAATGTACTGTCTTTACACAGTGGAGTTGTTCTTATTAATTTTGAGCAAAATGCCTTAAACAAATTTTAATGGAAGAAGAGCCGAGTGCTGTTCCCCATCCCTCCCCACACACATTTTTATGAAGATCTGGAAAAGCTCTGCTGCCCTTAGGTGCATTTTATTCACATTACATGAGTTGTGGGAGAGGTCCAGGGTAGTAAGTCTGAAACTGGGCAGTGCAGACATACCCAGCCTGATTTCCCAAACTGGGAATGCTCGTGGGCTCAGGGATGGGTCATCCCCAGGGCACCTGGTGTGGAGCAGCTGGTGTGAACTGGGCACCTGCAGCCCTGGCATGGATGTGGTTTCATGGAAGGTCAGCAGAGTGGATTTCCAGAGAGGAGGTTCCATGCCTGGGAGCAGGAGTGATGTGGGAGCATCCTGCAGGCTGGAGAGGGATTTCCCAAGGGCATGGAGTGATAGGACAGGGGGAACGGCCTTAACTTGAGGGAGGGTAGATTTAGATGGGATATCAGGAAGAAATTCTTCCCTGTGAGGGTGGTGAGGCCCTGGCACAGGGCCCAGAGAAGCTGTGGCTGCTCCATCCCTGGAAGTGTCCAAGGTTGGAGCACTGATGGGCTGTGACTCCAGGCTGTGTGTCCTTCCCCAACCGTGTCTGACCAGCTCTGTGTCCCTTCCCCAGCCATGTCTGACCAGCTCTGTGTCCCTTCCCCAACCGTGTCTGACCAGCTCTGTGTCCCTTCCCCAGCCATGTGTGACCAGCTCTGTGTCCCTTCCCCAGCCATGTGTGACCAGCTCTGTGTCCCTTCCCCAGACATGTGTGACCAGCTCTGTGTCCCTTCCCCAGCCATGTGTGACCAGCTCTGTGTCCCTTCCCCAGCCATGTGTGACCAGCTCTGTGTCCCTTCCCCAGACATGTATGACCAGGTGCTGAAGTTCGGGGCCTACATCGTGGATGGTCTCCGGGAGTACCGGCAGCCCGTGCTCATCTACATCCCGCCGCAGGGCGAGCTGCGCGGCGGCTCCTGGGTGGTCATCGACCCCACCATCAACCCCCGGCACATGGAGATGTACGCGGACCGGGAGAGCAGGTACGGACCCCCCTCCCTGGAACCGCCAGCTGGGGCTGCCCGGGATGTTCCCTGCGGGCTGGGGCAGTTTCCGTGGGGTTGGACGCTCCCCAGGTGGAGCCTCGTGTGCGTTTTTGGCCTGGATAAACCCGAGCTAAAAGTTCTCCCTTTGTTTTGTCTCCCTGCCCGTTCTCTTACTTTTCACACGCGTTGAACCGTTCCGTTTTGTGTCTGATGACTTGAGAGTCAGGTGCAAAAAGTGCCTTTCTCTGCTGTTTTCCAGAGGAGGGATCCTGGAGCCGGAGGGGACGGTGGAGATCCGGTTCCGCAGGAAGGACCTGGTGAAGACGATGCGCAGGGTGGACCCGGTGTACACGCACCTGGCCGAGCGCCTCGGTACGTGGGACACCCTCCCGAGGGGCACTGGGACCCGGGGCACCCCTCACAGAGGGGCCCTGAGGCGTTTGATCAGAGTCATTTTCATTTTTGTTTCCTGTTGTCTGACTTGGGAAGAAAGCCAGATGAGAGCACTGCATGTGTGTACGTGTGTGCTGATGCTCATGCATGCTCGGCACACCCAGGGTGTGTAACACAGCCGTTTTTTGAGCTGATTTCTCTTTATTATTATATTTTATTAACTGGATCTCACAACAGGCCCCTATTACAAAGGCCTGAGTCTAATTTCCAGCTCAGCAATTGCTCAGCTCACTAAAACCTTGTGGGCCAAACCTTCAGCGGGCGTCGTTTCACGTAACCAAGGGTTTGATCAAAGCCATTTTGGGCTGCTGGACCATCACTGGGTGTCTGGGGTGGTTTGCAGTAATGATATCCCTGTGCTCTTCAGTTGCAAGGGAATGAGGAATATTGTCCATGTCTCTGTAAACGGGGGGGACGAGCAGAGCTCAGTGGCCAGGGTCGTGTTATTACCTCACCTTCCGCTCCGAGTGATCCCAGCGCCTGCTGTACACTCAGCATCCCAAAATACAGAGTGTTCAGCAAAATGCACTTAATATCAGATATGTTCTCTCTCAGGGGAATAGACTCTTTAAGTAGTTCTTTACTAGCTCTTACTATAAGAGTATAATCTTACAGAGCCTCCTTTTACCTCCAAAATTGACTACATTTCAGTGGAGGGAGAAGCGTGCGATGTGGGTACGGCTTGAATTTATAAAGCCTTTTGGGATCCTTCAGGAGGAAAAGTGTTCTGCAAATGACTGATAAATCCTGGCTATTGCTGCAGTTACATTTTATTATTTGGCTTTTTTTTTAATTTATGGCAGGACAACAATTTATATACAAAACAACCCTCCTGATAGGCCTCGGGAAGAGAATAATAACGGGTGAAGGGTGAGGGGGTGCTGGGATCAGAGCACTGGCTGCAGAGCAGATTCTACCCATGCCTTTGATTGATCCAAGACGTTTGCTCTCTTTTTTAATGATCTTATGTTGACTCTTTGTTTTCTCTGCCTGTGCTGATTGTTTTCTGGGTGAGAAGCAGGTTGGCCGGCTGGGTTTTGCAGAGCAGCACAAGGCAGCAACTTTTTATCCAAGTTTTATCCAAATTCTGATCTTGCTGATGTCCGTGATGTGTTACTGTGTGAGAGTGGACATGGATACCCTGATGGATGGATGGGTTTGTTTTCTGTGTCTGCTGGTGGGCAGCTGACTGAGGGTGACCTCACTGTGGCCTTCCAGTACCTGAAGGAGATGGCAAGAAGGATGGAGAGAGACTTTACAGGGGTCTGGAGTGATGAGGGGGAATGGCTTCCCACTGACAGAGGGCAGGGTGAGATTGAATGTTTGGAAGGAATTGTTCCCTGTGAGGGTGGGCAGGCCCTGGCACAGGGTGCCCTGAGCAGCTGTGGCTGCTCCTGGATCCCTGGCAGTGCCCAAGGCCAGGCTGGACGGGGAAGGTGTCCCTGCCATGGCAGGGAGTAGAATGAGATGATCTTTTAAGTCCTTTTCAACTCAAACCTTTCTAATATTCTGTGATTCTATGACTTAAATCCCAGTTTTAAAGTTTGCAGTTGCAGCAGGGAGGTTATTTTCAGAAAACCTCACTTCTGGCCTCTGTCAGACTTGACAGCGTCCCTTTAGGAGCAAACAGACAGTGACTGCCCCAAATCATGGGGACCCAGCTCAGAGTCCCAAATAAACCTCTCTGGAGGTATTCAGTGGAGTTCCTCAGGCAGGCAGGACCCCCAGCTCCCCCTCCCATGGGTGTCTGTCCGACAGGGAGAGCAGGAATCTCCAGGGAAGGAGAAATCAGATGTGTGCTTAGGGAAGGGAAATGTGCTGAGCACTCAGCTGGGCCCTGCAGATAAATGGCCCTTCAGGGCAGCCCTGCTGCTGCTGGGAGCATTTACCTTCACCTCCCCACAAAGCCCCTTGCAAACCAAGCCCCTGCTCCAGACAGAGCCCCAGGATGGATCCATCCCCAGGAGCGGAGCCACCAGAACGCTGCAGACAAAGGCTGGAGCGTGGAAATCCTGGAGGGAGGGGGAGCAGAGCATCACTTTCACTCACTGTCCTCATTCCCCTCCCTGGTCACCTGTGTGGGTGCAGGACACCTGCAGGCCATCCTTGAGTCCTGTGGGACACTGAAAAAAGCCACAGGGAAAGATGGGCTAGAGTTTTCTGCCAACAGCCTCAAAAACCCAGCGCCGTGTGAGGAGGCAGGAGCCTGGTCGGGGTTTTTTTTCCCCTCTTCCTCTGCAGGGTAATTACTCCCAGCAAACTCCATACACTTTAATTAAAATGACTGCAACACAAGAGCAAGTCACTTACAACTGTACATAGGGAGAGCTCTAAAAGCTTCAGTCACTGATAAGCATCTCCCTGAGATGGATCGTAATTGCTCCCAGCATCGGGTGATCATTGCTGTTGTTTTGCCACTAATTCCATACCAGAGCAGGAAAGCCAAGATTGCAGGACACACTGAATTGCATAATTTTTTTTCCTTTTTTTTTTTCCTTTTTTTTTTTTGCTGGTTTTCTTTCTGGCCAATTTAAAATTTGTCAAAGTCGGTCTTCTTCTGGATCACTGCCCTTTGATATTTCGCGCACTCCATTTGCCACAAACAAGCCGCAGGGCCGCAGTTCATGCTGACTCCAGCAGAAGCAGAGAAAGCTCCATTTATCTTACACTGCCTGCTGAATTCTTACTCATTAGCTGGGGGTTCACTGCCTCTCTTTAACCCCTGAGTGGCTGTCATCCCTCCCCGGAGCGGCACAAGGGAGACGCGCTCCCACGCAGGCTCGGCCGGGAGACGCCGGGGTTGGGCTTGGCAGTTGGGGAGTGGGAGAGCAGGGGAGGCTGGCAGATATTGAATAATTTGACATAAATCTGTTCATTATCAATTCTCCGGCACGATTGCTGAAATGTTGATTAGCCCCGTGGTTTATTAAAGTGTCACTCAGAGCTGGGCTGCTCCAGGCGGCGCAGAGCAAAGGGCAGGGGGAGAGAGGGTGGCCCTTATCCTGCCCCAGAGCGCGTTCCCACGTGGAATAGGTGTGCAGGGACAACAGGGATCGCCCAGAAATGTAGGAACGGTGCAGGCTGCGAGCCTCAGGCCAGAGTTTAAAATACAGAGGTTCAATTTTATTTATTTATTTCACTTAGACTAAAACAGGTGGGAGCGGAGTGAAAAGAAGCGGTGCCGTATGGATTCTCTACCTTGTGCCAGAGGTGCAGAGAAACAGGTGCAAAAATGGGGTGGAATGTGAGTGAAAGGAGTGGCAGAACGGCTCCAGTTAGAGCAAGATTGGGTGTTGCATTTCCATGTTTCTTGTAGGAAAAGGGCAGCATCCAGTTGTCACCTGATGCATGTTGTGAAGGTGGGAATGTCCTCCTTGCTGATCCTGTGAGGTGTTCCTGTGTGCTGGAATGCACCTCTGATTTTATTTATTTAATTTATTTCATTTCCTAGGGCAGCCAGTCTGTGCTGCTGGGGCTTGGTTCACACCTTATTTGGCTGAGGAGCATCCAAAATTGTCTTTAAATTTCCAAATAACGAGTGAACACTCGACTGTTCATCACTCAGCTCCACTTCAGCACAGCAGTTCCTCTCTGAAAATAAACATTTTGGGCTGCAGGACCACAACTGACCCCAAGTGCCAGTTTTTCAGGAAAAACTGAGAGAAACGCTGCTCTTTTGATTCCATCTCTCAGGGAGTGTTGGATAAGCACAGTCAGGTTGTAGCTTTGTGTTTTAGGTGATGCTGGTTTCAGTAGCTGCTTCCACGTGCAGGTGCTGCTGCATTTAAATTGGTGCTAATTCACAATCACAGGCTCCAAGAGCAAGTCCTGCTTTCTGTCAGCTCCTGCATGGCCCTTGGCCCCTGGGAGATCCTCCCAGGAGGGCTGTGGGGAGGAATTTTTTGGAATTACGTCCCTGCCACACTTCAGCTGTTCAGAGATGAGACCTCAGGAGCGGGGAGTGGGAAAGGGACAGGGTGGGAATCACAGGGAGCTGCTGTACAGGGATATTTGCAGCCCGTGCCACGAGCATGTGTGACCTTCACTGGCTGTTCATGCTGCACCTTTCCGACATAAATCCTGCTGAATATTTAGTGAAGCAATTACAGCCCGTCTCATTTAAAGAAACAAGAGACAATCCAAAAATGCCTGTCTCTCCAGGGATGTGAGGGGCTCCCTGTGACCTTCCCTGTCCCCTGGAGCAGCTCGCTCCAGCAGGGCAGGGGGGGTTTTGCCTGGGCAGCCTGCACACCTTTGGCATTTTTGCTGCCTTTGCTGAATTTCACGGAGTCCCAGGATGGCTGGGGTTAGGAGGGACCTTAAAGATCATCTCACCCCACAACAGGGACACCTCCCACTGCCCCAGGCTGCTCCCAGCCCCATCCAGCCCGGCCTTGGGCACTGCCAGGGATCCAGGGGCAGCCACAGCTGCTCTGGGCACCCTGTGCCAGGGCCTCCCCACCCTCACAGGAGAGAAGAAGTTTGTGTCTGGCAAGAGTTTTGCTAAGAGCAGCAGAGAAAGTGAGATTCGGGTCGGGGCTGTGGTTGCAGGTGTGGAGATGAGGTGGGACCCCAAAGCTGCTGCTTCCCAGGGCGTCCTTTCAGCTTGGTTAGGGCAGCTTTGCTACTGATGGGAAAAGGAAAGAGAAGAGACTGTAGAGCCAGGAGGTGCTGGGGTGTTCCCCACCGTGGGTGGGCTCTGAAGGTGCTGGGAGCAGAATTAAGATGTTTTCCAGCCCCTTCCCATCCTGCCCCCTGCAGAGCAAACTGCAGTCCAAGAGAAATGTGACGTTTTATGGCACTTCAGGAGCTGCCTTGGAGAGTGTCCTGTGCTCCCTGCCGAGCTGGGAAGGTCACACGTGTTCCTTGTGGTGCCCCACCTGCGTGCCAGGCTCGCTGCTCACGGAATGGGGCTGTCTGCGAGCGCTGCTCCTTTTGTTTCCCTATTGATTAGCAGCCAATCCATACCCAGAGGTCTATAATGTTCCTATGATTTAAACTTTAACAGTTTCATTAACTGTCAAGTACCTCTAGAGCAAAGGAATCCCATATTTTAACTCCCCTCTCCTTGCCAGGATAAGATTTGTGGAAGGAGACTTCTTTTTTTTTTTCTTCCTGAGAAATAAATAAATAAAGCCCAGGCTTTCTGAAAAACCCTGAGGCCTCAAGATCTGACTAGGAAAGAAAGAAAACCATTCCAAGATATTTAATTGTACAGGGGGCTTACGGGATTGATCGAGAGCTTAGCTTTTTACAATAGTCCAGTGAATAAGAAATGCTCCTGACAAACGATCGATGATGGGATAATCACTCTTTATCCCCCCTCCTCATTGTTACCTTCTTTCTTCCAGGAGAACAGGGTTCAGAAGTCAAAAATCTTTATAGACGCTGCTTTTAAATTAAGCAGAAAATAGACATTGACATATTTGTTAATCTCACCTAAATCATTACTGGGCCTGGCTGGGTGGACTCGGTGGCAGGGGCCGGAATTCACCAGCGGGGCTGCCTTAAGTGCTCGTGTTGCCATTAAAGCCAGGGAGCCTGGGAGTTCAGCTGTGGATAAATATAGATAATTTTTTATTCTGAAGGTTACAAGGGGAGCTTCTCTTAATTAAAACCTTCTTACTCACATCCGAAGGGTTAGGTAACATTTATATCGGTAGGCACGTGAAAACTTCCCTTCCCCGGGAAGGATCTTTGTCTGGGGGGTCTGTGCCTTGGAAAAATGCATGTGTGGGGTGTGTGAGCAGGCACTGGAGTGCTCATCTCTTTGGACCAGCAGCCTTGGATTATCGTGTCTGTGGGAATGAGCCATGGAAAGAGCAGCAGCATCCTGCAGGTGCAGCAGGACGCTGTCCCCAGGATGCTGTCTAAGCTTCCAGCTGTGGTTTAGAGGCTTCCTGAGAACAGATTAATATCTGATCTTCATGCTCAGGAGCCTGTGCTGGAATTTCTTTGCATGAATTTGTCTGATCACCCTGTGTGAGCCCGTTTGGGCCCAGTGACAGCGGATTCTGCGCTGGGTGAAGTTGGTCCCTCTTGGGGTTTCTGTAAAGCTTCTGCCCCGTGGTTTAAGCTGGGTTTGTTGGGTTGGGGTTGCTCTGGCTTCCTGCTGTGATTGCAGAGCCCCTGGAGTGGGCTCTGGCAGGCACCAGCCTAAAGGAGGACTTGCAGTGGTGAAGATGTGCCATGGTCCGTGTTTGCTGCTGGATGAGCAGCGTGTTGGGACATTATTCTTTTTTAGGAGTAAGTCCCGTAAATGTCACTTAATTGATTGGCATTTAAAGGGAATGGAGTTTCCATGGTGAAAACACTCCGAGAGCTCTTTTCTGGCACAAAATCTGGGTGGGACCACTGAGGTTTGCTGGGAGCTGATGCTCCAGGGTTTGTCCTTTGGCTTTTCCAAGCTCTGGACTGCCTGGAGCCGCAGCCCCGAGCTTCCCCCAGGCTCTGAGCTGTGTCTGGTTTCAGGCACCCCCGAGCTGAGCCCGGCCGACAGGAAGGAGCTGGAGGCCAAGCTGAAGGAGCGGGAGGAGTTCCTGATCCCGATGTACCAGCAGGTGGCCATGCAGTTCGCTGACCTGCACGACACCCCCGGCAGGATGCAGGAGAAAGGGGCCATAACCGTGAGTGTCCCGGAGCTTCCCGTGGGACGGGGCTGGGGCTGGGGCTGGAGCTGGGCTGTTCCAGCGCTCAGCGTGGCTCCTGGTGCTGAGACAGGGTGGGAATCCCCCAGCTCAGACCTGGGAGTCTCCGTGTGCCTCTTGTGCCGGGGGACAGAACGAGTCCCAGCCTGGATTTCCCTTTGGGAATGAGGCGTCTCCGTTCCTCCGTGCCAGTGCTGTCCCTCACTCCTTTCCCCCTCTCCACCTGTGCCTTGGGCAGGACGTCCTGGACTGGAAAACTTCCCGGACCTTCTTCTACTGGCGGCTGCGGCGGCTGCTGCTGGAGGACGTGGTGAAGAGGAAGATCCACGAGGCCAACCCCGAGCTGACGGATGGGCAGATCCAGGCCATGCTCCGCCGCTGGTTCGTGGAGGTGGAGGGCACCGTGAAGGTCAGTCAGGGGCGGTGGCACTCGGGCTGTGTCCTCCCGGCCTCGGGGGGGGGTTGGCCCCCTGTCCTGCTGTCCCCAGAGCAGCCCAGGGCCACCCTGAGCCCCTTCCCGGGGGGATGGACCACAGAGACCACGGGGATTCCTTGGATAATTGTGCTCAACCTGCAGGCTCTGAAGGGCAAGCTCTGGGGCTGCTCTGGGGATGCTTTTGTCACAAGCCTCCAACCTCAGTATTCGATTTTATTCTATTCTATTCTATTCTATTTTATTCTATTCTATTCTATTTTATTCTATTCTATTCTANGCTTTTGTCACAAGCCTCCAACCTCAGTATTCGATTTTATTCTATTCTATTCTACTTTGTTACTTAATTTTATTCTACTTAAATCTGTTCTGTTTTAATCTATTGTATTTTAATTTATTCTATTCTATTTTTTATTGCATCTAATTTTATTTATTTTACTTATTTTTATGTATTTATTTATTTCATTTTCCTTTACTTTGTTACTTTATGTTACTTTATTTAATTTTCTTTATTTTCTTTTTCTTTATTTTATTTATTTAATTATTTTATTTATTTTACATTATTTATTTTATTTTACTTTATTTTTTTAATTTCTATTTTATTTCATTGTTTTATTTTTTTATTTTATTTTTTTTCGTTCTGTTTTTAAAGTCCCCAACACCCAGGGGTTCCAGGGAAGGGGGGATGTTCTCTGGAGGGCAGCAGCCTTTCCAAGGTAGAGCGTGAGCTCTCCTAAAGCAGGCAGCTCGTTAGCTAATACATTACACCAATCAAGGAGAGTTATCTTAAGCCACAATTAATCTGCTCCCTGGCATATGTTGATAGGGAAGCATCATGCTGTTTCTTAATTAAAAGCAAACGGATTAAAAATGATTAATAAGAGTATTAAATATTCTCCTAAACTAAAAGCTTTGGGATTCTTGGGTAAATGGAGCTTTGCACAGGTCTGTGGCTGTATCGCAGCTTCCCGGGCTGGGTTTGTTCCCCCTTCCCTGGAACCTTCCTTTGTATGCAGGGAACGGTGCTGCGTGGCAGGGGCACGGGCAGGGAGCGAAACCCGACGAGTTTCAAATCAGAATAAGGAGAAAAACAATGAAATAAGCAAAATGTCCAAGTGACATCACTGGGCTGAGACAATCAGAGACGTCGTGTGAAAGGAAATGAAATAATCCTGGGGTTTTCGAAGTGTGTCAGGGGCTGGGATGGGCTCTGAACCCAGAATTCCTTCCCTGGGAGGGTGGGCAGGCCCTGGCACAGGGTGCCCAGAGCAGCTGTGGCTGCCCCTGGATCCCTGGCAGTGCCCAAGGCCGGGCTGGACGGGGCTGGGAGCAGCCTGGGATGGTGGGGGGTGCCCACTCTGCACAACTCCCTGGCAGGAGGGGGCAGCTGGGGGGGTCGGGCTCTGCTCCCAGGGAACAGGGACAGGAGGAGAGGGAACGGCCTCAGGTACCAGGGGAGGTTTAGGTTGGATATTTGGGAAAATTTCTCCATGGAAAGGGCTGCCCAACCCTGGCACAGCTGCCCAGGGCAGGGGTGAGTCCCCCCCATCCCTGGAGGGATTTCAAAGCCGTGTGGCTGTGGCACGTGGGGACATGGTCAGCGGTGGCCCTGGCAGTGCTGGGGGAGTGGTTGGGCTGGATGATCTCAGAGGTTTTTCCAGCCTTAGTGACTCTGTGATTCCCTGGTTCTGTGGCCCAAAGGGGGTGCCAGGGAGGTGCCACCGCGGTGTCACTGCCCTCAGCTCATTGTCATTCTGCCTTTGACTGGGTTAGTGATAACAGAGAAGGATAGTGCACCTTTAAATGAGGAGCTTTGTGTTTAATTACCCAAATAAAATGACATAAATATGAATGAGTGCTAATGGCAGTACTTGCTTTTCCGGAAACCATTAACAAAACGATTCTTAAATGATTTGTAAAGAAAATGAGAGGAGAGGAGAGAAGGCTGTTAGGGGCTCACACACTCCTGAGTTATTACACAGCCAACTATCTAGCAAATATCAGGTGAAATGATCTTGTGAAAGGCAGAAAGGGGGTGGTGGCCGAGGGTTCCGGGCACCCCTGCCTGCTCTGCCGTGCCCAAGGAGCTGCCTGGGGGCTGGGTCAGGGATTGCTGGGGCCACCAGCACGGGGGCAGGCTGGAGGTGGTGGGGGCTTGAGGGTCCCATGAAGGTTTAGCACTGGGAGCAGCTGCATCTCAGGGTCAGCTGTGTTCCACCACAATTTGGGGGCTGATAACCAGGGAAACTGGGATTTATCTGAGACAGCTCCTGGGACTGATGCAGCTCGTTCTCTGCAGCACTGACCAAACACCTCCTTGGTCCCCTTCCATCACATTTATGGCAGGAGATGCAAAAGGAATAAATAATCTTGTGCTGATTGTTAGGTTGGTTTGTGGGGATGCCCAGGCTGATGTGTGACCCACAGCTGCCAGTCCAGGAGCTGTGGGGTAAATGTGGACAGCGGGCAGGGCTGGGGTGCAGGCTGAGCTGTGGGATTTTGGCAGGCCTACCTGTGGGACAGCAACAAGGACCTGGTGGAGTGGCTGGAGAAGCAGCTGACGGAGGAGGAGGGCGTTCGCTCGGTCGTGGAGGAGAACATCAAATACATCTCCAGGGATTATGTCCTCAAGCAGATCCGGGGGTGAGTGCAGGGAGGGGTGGGTGCAGGGAGGGGTGGGTGCCCTTGGCAGGGGCTGCTGCTGGGGTCAGGGGTGGCTCCAGAGCTCCGGCCCTCCCCGTGGCCTCACACGCTCAGGGGTCCAGTCCCTGCATGGCCGAACCCGCCTGCCCCCAGCAAACCAACCCAGTGTCCTGAGGGATCTCTCAGCTGCTCCCAGCCCACCCAGTGCCGTGCCCACACTCCGGGAATTCCTGCTGGGAGCTGTGGGAAGCTCCGGAGCGGGGCTGCCTCACTCCCCTCTCTCGTCCTTGCAGCCTGGTCCAGGCCAATCCCGAGGTTGCCATGGATTCCATCGTGCACATGACCCAGCACATCTCCCCCACGCAGCGAGCCGAGGTCGTGCGGATCCTCTCCAAAATGGACTCGCCTTCTTCCACGTAATTCCATCGATCCCCACACCGCCCCTGCCCGGCGCCGCGGAGGAGAGACCGGGAGCTGGGAATTGCCCTTTGTCTGCTCGGCCGCCGCTGGACCGCCACGGGGAGGCTCAGGGAGCGCTGCAACTGTGACAGTTCTATTTTTTCAAATCAGGCTGCCCAGAGGAAGCGTGTCCTCCGGCCAGGGACACGAGGAAAACGCATAAACGCGAGCGCCTGCGGAACCGAGTCCCCGCGGCCCTCCTGTCCCTTATTTATTGAACACAGCGGGGCTGGCCCGGGCGATGAAGGTGCTCCGGTACCGCGAGGCCTTGGCACGGCAGGGCCCCTGCAGGGACAGCCCTGTCCTTCCAGGGACACCCTGCCCTCCTCTCCTCTCCTTTCCTCTCCTCTCCTCCCGCCCGAGCTGACAAGTGCCAATGTCCCCCTGTCCCCCTGCCCGCAGCCCCTGCCTCTGTCAGTGGTGATTCGTGTGTCACCCCCCGTCGGTGGTGGTTGGATTTGTGTGTCCCACGTCTGTCTCGTCTGTAGGTAGAGGAGAACCTTCAGCTGCTGTGGCCGGGGCTGCCCCCGTGCCCCCAGGAGGCTCCCGGGCTCCCCAGGGCTGGGCAGGTTTTTGGGGACAGGATTTTGGGGGCCGAACCCCCCTCGCTTTGCCTTTGTGCCCAATTCCTTTAGAACAGGCTGTGAATTGTGTGAAAGGCCCTTCTGGGAGGAGGTACAAGAGACCAAAGTGCAGCTGCTCAGCGTTTCTGCTCTCCCTTCCCTGCTCGTTTTCGGGCACAGCCCCGCTGTGTATCCTTGGTGTAAGTGCTCATCCCCTTCCTGTGGGCAGCAGGAGGCAGATCCAGGCAGCTGAGGTGAGGGAGGAGAGCGGACAGAGCCAAATCCCCTGGCGGGGTTGGAACTGCAGAAGGAATTCTCAGTGTGAGGATCTGAGGAGAGCTTTTCTCCATCATCCTGCCCTGCCCCAGAGCTGCCTGTGCTTGGCTGGGGAGGGGCCGCTCTTACCTGGGAATGTAAAAAAACCTTGGGTTTGGTGTCTCATTCCAAAGGTCAGGAATAATTGGGTGGCAGGTAAGTGCAGGAAGGGGTGGCAGCTGCCCAGGTCCCCAACTTCTTTCTACGTGTTTTTTATGTAATCAAAGCTCAGAGAAGCTGCAGCGCTGGAGGGAAGCTCAGCCCACCCCTCACACAGCTCCTGTTCCGGAGCTCGCTTGGGGCAGTCCCGGGCTCACACCAGTGATGGTCTTGGAGGAATTTCAGCTTTTACAGCCCCTCCTGCAGTGCAGCAGGGAAGGGCTGTGGGTCAGCAGTGCGGTACCTCAGAAGGGCTGCTCTTAGGAGAGAATGAATCAGTGATGCTGCCAGTGCCTCTCACCTCTCCTTGTTTCCTCCCGAAGTGCAATGCAGCCCTTCTGCCCGTGGTGCCAGTGACTGGAGGTGCCAGCCCAGGGTCGCTGCTCCCCTGCCCGTGGCCAGCGGAGCTCGGCCACCTGCAGGACTTGCTTTTTCTTAGTAGTTAAGAACCCTAATTTGATTTAAGAGATTTTTTTTTTTTTCCCCCACTAGAGCCCCCTGAACAAGCCCCAAAGATGCTTTTGCTTACGCCAGGGTGGGCTGCAGCAGGACACACGGACAGAGAATGTGTCAGCCAGGCAGGACCAGGACTTGTGGGGCTCCTCCTCCTCCTGTGCCGCCAGAGTCCCTTTTCCAGGACATCTGCAGGTGCCATGGGAAGCGTCCCCGTGCCCCCTGGAGCTGTTCTGCCACAGCCCCCCCATTTCAGTGTTAGAGCACCACTTAATTTGGGGGTAGAGCAGCTCCAAAAAAATCTGCTGGGTGACATCGGGGTCTGGCACCGGCCCTGGGGGCTCTGGGCCTGCTGGGGCCCCGTGGCAGCAGCGCCTGTGCTGTCCCCAGGTGTGTGTGGGGTCACCGGGCAGGGCAGGGCAGGGGAAACCCCCTGGGTACGAACGGTTCTCGCTGGTGCTGAAGTATTTCACTTACCTCAATTTCTTTTAATAAAAAGAATGAATTACAGCTCTGGTGCTGCGAGTGGAATCTTTCACCCCTGTCCTGTGGGGAGCTGAGCTTTGCTCGAGGCCAGGACAGGGAGGGCTCTGTGGAACCCCTCCAGGGTAGCTGTGCCCTCACCTGAGCTCCCAGCTCCTCCCACAGCTCTGCCTCTCCCCAGGCCCCCCCTGCTGCTCCTTCCTGCCCCTGGTCACGCTCCCCCGGGTGTCCCCAGGCCTGGCTGTGGCCACTGCACATTCCCATCCTCCCTGATTTATTGGCATCTTTAACATCGCAGTGAATGGGACAAACAGGGAAAAAACCCTAAACCCCAGTGACTGCTGCTGAGGTGGGAGGACTTTGGGATCCTCTTCCCAGGGCTGCTGTGACGGCAGGGATGGACTGGATGATCCTGGAGAGCTTTTCCAGCCTTGTTCCGTGCCCTGGTCAGTTGGAGCCTGCAGGGAAGGGCCCACCAGGACTTTGCTAAAGGATGTCCCCAGGAGCTGATCCGTGACCGCCCTTTGGAGGTCTCCACATGAAAGGTGAGATTTAAATTTGCCCACATGAGCCACCACAACTCCAGCAGTTTATTTTTCATATTTCTCAAACCAGAACCATGATGGTTAAAATTTGGGGGGGGTGGTGAGGGGACAGACCCTACTGAACTCCAGCATCACATTTAAAACTCTTTAGCCTAAAATATCTCCATATTAAAATGCCAAGAAAAGACGTACCAAAGCTGTAAGCTCTCCAAAGCCCAAGATCAAAGTGCCATCATCTTTTAATGTAAACCTTTTGTTGCATCAACAGTCTTAAGAGGGATGAGAGACATCAAAATAAAAACTGAGACAAACTGGGGCTTTGTAGCTGTTTTTTGTTTTAGTCTCTTCTCTCAATTTGGGCCATGAAATAGGTCAGCTCCATTACCGATCAGCCTTCCCACAAATATTTAAAACAAATTGAATTGCACACCCAATACCCATCACAATTACGCCAGGCACAATAACTAAATTAGCAATTCAACAAAATAATTGGAAATGCGATTCTCTCCATTCCAGAGCCTCCCCCGGGGGTTTGGCCGATCTATGGGGGGAAAACTCTGCTTTACTAATTCTGCAGCTAATTAGAGACACACTTGTAAATGAAGTTGTTTGTCTGAAAGTTGAAATTCTTCGCTGTGGCGGGGTTGGGGGGAGAGGATTAACACAACCCTCTGTCCCTCCCTCTGCACAGCCCAGTCCCCAAAACACCTCCGAGTGTTTTACTAAGGTGTAATGCCCATTTGTGGAGGTACTAATTAGCAGCCGTATCATGAATTAATAAAGAATTAATATTCTGTCGGGGTGGGGGGGAGGGAAGATCTCACTTGCTGTTAATTGCCAGCATTAGGAAAACTTGGTGGAAATCACCAAGTTTGTTTATCTGTTTGTTTATCTGTTTGTTTATGTGTTTGTTTATCTGTGCAGAACAGCCCGGGAGCGCTGCCCGTGCCGGGCTCCATCGCCCTGCAGAGAACCGGGGGCGGCACAGCCGGGCTGGGGACACCGGTGAGGCGCAGCCCCCCTGTCCCGCTGTCCCCAGGCTCTGGGTGCTGCCACCCCCACGCCAGAGCCGCTCCTCGGGGCTGCACCTTCCCTGCAGCACCTCCACCCCCAGGTAAGGGCCCTTTTCCTGCGGGAACGAGCGCTGCCCTTCCAGCAAGGTCGGGGCTCCGCGGGCAGCGCTGGCCCCGTGTCGCCGGCCCCGGCGGTGGCGGGGATGGGGACGGGGGGCACCGGCTGCTTAAACGCTGATAAGCGAATTCAAAAGCGCTGCTTAGCGCGGCTCGGGCTCTTATCTCCTGCAACAATACCGGTGAGGAGTTATCACAGCTGAAGGGGTTCGTGGCACCCTTTTACATCGCAGCCGGAACAGGAGCAGCAGAGCCCAGAGCCGCGGGGGACACGGAGTCACCCGGGGGGCGGCACAGCAGAGCCCCGAGCAGGGACCGGACCGGGCCCGACACCGCCCCAAAAACGCGGCAAGGGCCGAGCTCCTGCCCTCGGTGTCCTCCAGAGCTGAGGGGATTAAACCGTGGGGGTTTAACGCTGCTGAGATGAGCACAGAGCTCTGCCGGTGCCAGGGGATGGGATGGGGACACAACCCCAGCTCCCCGCGGGGTCCTGCCCTTTGCTGGGCACCTGGAACTGGTGGGGATAGGATGTGACACTGCCGGGACTGTCCACGGGAAGTGTCACATCAACACCGAGAGCTGGGGAGGCCCCTCCGTGCTGGAGCGGCCCACGCTGAGCTGAACCAAACCAGGGGTGACAAAGATCAGCCCTTCCCTGGCCCCTGTGACCCTGCTCCCCGCAGCTCCTGGCTGGGGCTGTGCCTGTGACGGGCTCTGCTCGGTATGGGCTCACTGAAATCCCATAAGGTGGAGCTTGAAATCCCGTAAGGTCATCAGTGGAGCCTGAAATCCGGGTGCTTTCCGACCCGGACCACAGAGCTGGGCAGGGAGGGGAAATCGATGCCCTTCCCTGCACGGATCACACCGGGACAAGCAGCTCACAAACCTTTTTAATTGGAGTGCCCAAAGCCCAGGCAGGGACAGGGTAACTCTGTAGGACAAGCCAGGGCCAACACACCGATCAGTCACACCAGAGAAGCCCATTTCTGATCCATCAGGGCAGCTCCCAAATTCCCTTTATAGGGATTTACTACAAACCCCACAAACCCCTCCCAGGAGCCCCCTCTGTCCTGTGCTGGGATCCTGCCCGGGGGGGGCACAGCCAGGCTGCAGACACGCTGCCCCAAGAACCGGGTGTGCAGGATCAGGGCTGGGCTGGAGAACCCCCGGGCTGTTCCCACAGCACCAATATCCCGGCACATCCCCGTGCCAGGGCCAGCAAACGTCCCCGCGTGTGTTCAACCACCAGAATGCAAACTGGGAGCTCTGCTGCCTGCACAGGAGCGCCTTTCCTCTGTTTTAAGGCCATGTTAATTATGTAAATGACATTTAAATCCTCTTGACTGGTGAAAAATGAAGTCACACGTTCCCAGTATGCAGCCAAGGACCAGAACAGGGCACTGAGCCCCCCCAGCCCCCAAACCCCCAAGGTTTCAACGTGACCGTGGGGGACCCGGCTGCAGGGGGGGCTGGATTGTGTCCCTCTCCCCACACCGTGCCCAGGCTGCTAAATCAAGGTCAGGAATTTAAAGGGAATAGTTAAAAATGGATTGTCTTTGGGAGCAAGCGTCCCAGGCTGGACAGGGGGTGTTCAGCCAGGCTCAGTGCGCCCCACTCTTCCCTCTGATTCAGCCGGATCTGCTGCTCCTTCAGGGGGGATTTTAGGGACAAACCAGAGGCTGGAGAGAGCTCCTGGGCAGCCTGAGGGAGCAGCTGAGGGCAGCAGCAGCGGGGAGAACACCGGGAGCTCAATCCCAGGTCCTAATTCTGCTCCGCTTCTTCTCCGTTCGTGACTTTTCCAAACAGCGACCGATAAAGCTCCGTCCTGGGGAAAAAACAAGGTGGAGAGGGAAAAGTTACTTTCCAAGGTCAAAATGGAAGCAAGAGGCTGCCACAAACTCTCCACTCCTTCACACGGAAAGGCCTCGTGTAATTAAAAACGCATTTGAGAATCTTTATTAATAAATAAAGGTGAGGGGGGGGACTTGTGTGAGCCCCGTCCCAGGCAGGGCAGAAACAGGGAAATATTCCAGCGTGGCTGGATATTGGATCTCCAGAGAATGAGGGTTTCTATAAGTTTGCCCTTTACAGACAGGCTCTTCAAGTAAGAAAACAAGATTGAATATTTTAATAGGATGTACGGGGCCGTGAGGAGGATTCAATCACACAGCCGACGTGGGGCTGTAATTTAGTTTTCATACGTTTTCTTGGACAGCACTTGAAAAACAATGAAAATGACCCGGCAACAAGATTCCAATTAATATCCCGTGTGCAGCAATTCTGATAACAGGAGCAAATTTTTCTTAAAAAAAAA
>VXBT01004140.1:317183-351740 GCA_013400235.1 Oriolus oriolus | reverse complement strand
AAAAAAAAAAAAAAAAAGTGGGATGGTGCTATTTATCTTTAATTTTAGAACCAGAGAACGTGAGCTGTGGGAAAGGAGGGATTCTTACAAACCAGGAGTTTCTGGGCATGGAGGAAAAAGCACGGGAAGAGCTGGATTTTCCCTAACTGCAGTTCCTAAAGCCTCTGGTCAGGGGCTGCACACGTGGAGGGGAGTGCTGGGTGCACGGATGGGATTCTCCCGTCCAAGCACAGCGATATTTGGGTTTGGGCCCTGTCCCTGGCTGCAGACACCTCCATGGGAGGGTTCCCTGTCAGCTTCCAAAGGAGGAATTCCATGTGTTCCACAGTGGTGGCAGGAAAACTTCCCAGGGAAGTTGGGGAATGAAGTCTCAGTGCCAGCAGTGCAGGATGGACGGACGAGGTTTTGTCCTGCCCACAGGGAACGGTCCCAAACCTCCTCAGAAACCACCCTAAAGGCAGCTGGGAAAATCCAGAGGGACCTTCCTTGGGTTTCTGTCTTTGTTTTTGTGGGTTTGATGCTCTCCTGTGGGTACAGGAGTTCAGGGATCGATGCTGAATTCGCTCCAATCCCACAGATTTTAAATAAACAGCCACTTTTCAAGCAAGCAGGGCCCGGAGAGATTTCAAGGGAGGATTTGTCTTTGCTGGCAGAGCACTGTTTGCTGGCTCTGACAGGCTGGGGCATGGAAGCTCCAGGTTTTGGGGTCAGGGGGGTTCCCTCACCCTCCCAGGACAGAGCCAGCTCCCAGTGGGTGTGTCTGGATAATGGCACAGCAGGGACAGAGCCTGGCACAGGGACAGCAGCGGGAGAAAAATCAGCACCCCCAAAACAGGGCAAATACTTCACCCTGAAAATAAAATATCAAATAACCCAACCCTATTTTCCCCCCCTCTCCTCATCAGCCAGGCTCCCTTTCTCCTCCAGCCTCTCCCCTCAGCAGGATTTAACCATGCAGAGAGTAAAACTCATCAATCCTCCAGGTTTAACCTTGTCTCTGTTTCAATTCACCAGGGTAAGTGCAGATTTTAATACTTCCAGCCCCCTTAAGGCTATGCATAATGAACTTGGATTTTGGTTAAAAAAATATAAAATTTCTCTCCTCCACCCACAGATATTAAACATCAGACTTGAGCCACTGGGCTGAGACACCCAGTGCCACCTGGAGCTGGGGGAAAGGTGACTTTAGCACAAGGAGGTCTGGAGGCAGCCTGAGCTGAGGAACAACCTGAGCAGGTAATTAACACAACTTCCACCTCAGGTACAGCCAGAACAGGTCGATACAGGGGTCTTCCCTGAATTAAAATTTAACTTACCCTTTATTGCAACCCACAAAAGCAAGTAATGAGCACTAACATTTTTATTTCTTTTAAACTGTCATTTAGGCTGTAGAGGGGATAATTACCTATTTCCACTGCAGTAAGGTTTTATCACCCTTAGTGAGGCATTTTCTAATTTAATATTTTTACTGTATTATCATAAAACCTGTTTCTGGAAAAAATGATCAGGAACCACACAGCCATTTGCCATAAAACATGTGTGTGTGAGTACCTGGCCTTAATTATTTATGCATCTCTTCCAGAGGCAGGGGATGGCACGGGGCACCTCCCCACTGCTGCTTCCAGGTCAACAATATCGTTTTTAAACATTAAATAAAAGCAGCTACAGCCAGCCCAGGTGGTGAGCTGGGGTGCCAAGGGTGGTTTTTCCCCCTCCAGATCCCAGGTATTGCTACTACAGACATTTTACAGGCAAAACAGAGAGAGAGGAGTGCCCTAGATTAATATTGATTCAGCACATTTCATAAATCTCTATGAAGCATCAAAATATCAATCACAGAAACTCTCAGCAGGTCCCCAGGAACCTCCTCTGCCCCCCTGCAGTAGCACCAAATACCCAAAGGGGAAACCAAACCTGTGCCTGCACGTGGGAGGGGGAGCAGCCAGTGCTGGGCTGTTCTGTGTAATTACAGTCATGCTATTTCCTTTTTTAAAAAAATATAGTTCTGTAAACCAGCAGAAGAACAATATTAAGGGGGGAAATTCAGTTTCTGGAGAGCGTTTTTTTTTTTTATTAAAATAGCAACAGTGCTCCAGTCACTGCTGTGCTCTTCAGTAAAAACACCCTCCAACCAATTTCTCTGCCTTTCCCCAAGTACCTTTTACTTCTCTTCTTCTTCTACCCCAAAAAAAGATAATTCAGAATATGCCACAAGCAGTACTGGAATGAGTACATCCCCCATTCCTACTGCCATCCTCCATGGGGAACTATGAGTTTTTAATTCACAAAAACTGGAAGAGAAGATGGAACACAAAACCCGTGGAAAACGCACGAGTCCCGATGGAAACTGAAGCTGGCTGATGGTTTCCTTGGAAAACTCTCTCTGTACCAGAGTGGCTCAGCTGGGCAGAGCAGGGTGCAGGTAACACCAGGCTGGGGGGTTCAATCCATGTATGGATCATCCACTGAAGAGCTGCACTCCATGATCCACGTGGGTCCCTTCCAGCTCCGAATACTCCGTGGAATGTTTTGTCCGGAGGTGTGAAATTCAGATTAAAGTGCCCAGCGAGCAGAGCAGGTACCAGGAAGATAAAACAAAGCTGAAGCCTTTTATTTCTCAATAAAAATGAGTATTTCTCTCAAAAAACAGAATGAAAGGAACAGCTGCCCTGGGTGAGCTTGGTGTGCTCAGGGCCCAGTGGGTTTTACCCAGCCCCAAATCCCAGGTACTGCAGGCCCTTGGTGCCTCTGCAAACGCTGTTACCCCACGGCTTGGAGTGAGGGGAGTGACCTGTGACCTCTGGCTTGTCCCTGAGAGCAGGCACAGGGTTTGTAAATGTTTCAGAAAGCTGGTTCTGGCCCCAAACAAAGGCACTGTGCACATCTGGAGGGGCTGGAGGTGGGATGGGGTGAGGAGAGGGGGCAGCAGGGAGATGGAGCTCAAGGCTCTGTCCCCAGGCATGACCAGCCTGGGGTTCATCCCTGCTGTCCCTGCCACCAATTCCAAGGTCCCCTCCACCAGCACTCAGCCTCCTGCCCAGCCTGGAGCTCGGGACACGGGAATGGAGCACAGGAGGAACCTCTCTCATCTTGGTTTTGGTCCCAATCCCATTTTCGCAGGAGCTTTTGCAGCACACTGAACAAAAGCCATGGAGATCCAGCAAAACACAGGGGTGTGCAGACACCTCCAGGCTGCTCCCCTGGCTGCTGTTCAGCAGCTCAAATTTCCCCAGGAAATCCATCAGATGTTGCCTTCCCTGGTTTGAGATGGGCATTTGAGCAGAGCAGGCTCTGGGACGGGGCTGGAACCGTTCTCTGTGTTCCTCACATCCCGAGGACAATTCCCCTCTCTCACAGCTTGCCTGTTTCATAACAGATTTGATGCAGGAGAAGACAAATTGTCTCACAAAGGGAAAACGACAAATCATCTCGCAGCCCTTCACAGGTTATTTTTTTTTCCCCCCTTTAAGAAGGAAATTTCCATACCAGAGGCGCCCGTCCTCCTGCCAGGGATGTCACACACCGGCCGTGGGGACACGATGATCCCAGCCCAGAGCCACCAGCTGGGCACACTTCAGCTCAGCCCACACAGCCCCTGGGTGAGGGACACGGGTGCTCCCTGCACCTCGGGGAGCTCACCCAGCCACAGGCTGGGGGCACTTTGTGCCTGGTATTGTTTGTCTTGTTTAAAGGGCAGCGGTTTCAAGGCCAGGCTGCACGAGGCTCAGCGTGGAAGGTGTCCCTGCCCAGGGCAGGGGTACAGCTGGATGGGCTTTAAGGCCCCTCCCAACCCAAACCAGCCTGGGATTCTGGGATTCTGCAACACCAAAGCTGTGGTGCCTTGGGATCCATCCAGGCAGGTTTAGTTTCACAGGATAATGTGCTTTTCCTTCGGTTCCACGCTGCCCTCCATGCTCCTGCTGCTGCCTTTGTTTCCCAAAGCAGGGCATCCTCTCTGTGCCTAAAGCAACCTGGAGGCCTTTTCCCCACACCAGCAGGGTCCTGTGCCCTGCAGCACAGGAGCTGCTGGCTCAGTTCTCCCAGCAGGAAGGGCTCTGCTCCCTCCCAGGAGCTCTGTGGTGGTGAACACGCTGGATTGACAATCGCCGAGCCCAAATTCCTCCCTTAATCTGCTCTCGTGGTGTTTTAATACCCCAAGTACAAAGTGAGCCAAGTTAAAGGCTGGTATCTCACCAACCTTTTTTTTTTTTTTTTAAATTTTTTTTTTTTTATTAAACTCTTATGTCATATAAGTAAATTAATCTTTTAATACCAGGATTTCCTGCTATGTACCCCCCTCTGCGTGCAGCAAGACGCACTGTGACAGAGCAGCCGCACTGAAGGGAGAATGCTGGTTGGGAAAACGCACAGGGCCCGGCTGGATCCCAGGGAAAGGCTCTAATCCAAACCTCTCTGGCAGCTGGATAATCTGGGTGTTAATTCAGCCTCCCAGCAGGCAGCACGAGGCTCCCGTGCCACGCAGGACCCGAGGCCGTCGGGGCTGGGGGGCCACTCCCTGCACGTGGATGTGGGATTGAAGGAGGCGATTCCTGCCTCACGCTGCAGTGGCACTGCCAGGTCTGACAGCCCCACCAGAGCCTTCTTCTTCCCTCTGATTAGGCTCATAAAGGATGCAAATTCCTCCTCCCTAATGAGGATCCATTTGCAGAGGCACAAACCAACCTCTGTAAAATGGGATCTGCTCCCCCGGCTGTAAATCCCCCTTTGGAATTCCAGTGTGTCCCTGGTGTCCTGCCTGACTTTCCTGCAGGAAAGGCTCCCTGTGGCTCCTGCAGAGCCCTGGGTGCCATGTTTAATGATGATGTATGGGTGTCCTTCCCCTCGGGGGGGCGTGGGGAGGGGTCACACGTGTGACACCGCCAGCCTGTGTATCAACAGCAAATTACAAACCGTGTCACTCCCAGCTAATGCAAAGCTGTAATCCTCTTTAACAGGAGATCAAATCAGTGCCATGAGTTATGTTCATTCTGTAATCTGATAAGAAATAGAGTGAGCCTCTAATAAAAGAGTAATGAGAGCCCTTAATGATGCTGTTAAAAGGTAGTGCCAGTTAAAATATTGCTGTTGTTCCAGCTGATTAGATCACTGTTGCATATTTGCACAATCTTGTTTTACCTGTCAGAATAACCTGAGTTGTCTTGGGAGATAAAGGTGCTTGGACCGAACACCTGTGCCCTCAGAGGATGTCTCTCCCTGCAAGTTACTGTCCTCCAGAGGTGGAATTAGGGTGTTCATCAAGACTTTGCAGCAGTTTGACACCAGCCCTGGTTGCACAGGGTCTGTGTTCGGTCTCTGCTCCCCTCACACGTGGGCAGTGCAGAGACCTGAGGATTTGTGTGTCACGGCTGGCAGACAGGCAGGACAAACCCCAAACCCACACACAGCTCTTCCCAGAACACAGACTTGTTCCAGCTGGGCTGAGCTGGATCCAGCCCAGCACCTCCCTGCCCACGGCCTGGAGGGGGAATCCTGGCCCTCAGCCTGCCCACAAACACATCTGCCTGGCACAGGAGCGTTCTGCAAGCGCACACCCTCGTCTGACTCCTGCCAGAGGAGGCTTTCAGGGCTCTGAAAGTCTGGGTTCAACCTCAGCTCCAGCCCAGTCCCGTGTGACATCACTGGGAATTCCCTGAGGCTCTTGCCTTAAGGATCTCTGGACCCCAAAGCCTTTGGAGATCGGGGCTTTCGCCTCCCTGTGCCCCATTTCCCACAGCAGAGGGGACTGGCCTGAGGAGACCCCCAGCTCTCTGCACGAGGTGCTGCTGAGGGATGCACGTCCCCATGATGGCAAACACCTCCCTCGAGGCAAGTCCAGGAAGGGAAACCACACGATGCCACCCTCAAACCCAGGAGAAATCACAACCAACCCTGTCCTGCCCAAGACTGCTGCCCTCTCCTCTGGACAGCCCCCAGACCACACTCCCAGCTCTGCCCTTGGGCTCCTTGTCCCACGGCAGAACATTTACACAGCAACGACCTTGGACCGAGCAGAAAAACCTTGGCCCAAGAGGACAATAAATGTGTTAAAGTCTATAAACACAGACCCCAAGGTAACCATAAAAATCACTTCCCAGTGTGTGTTTTAAAATACTGCCAGAGAGGGGTTAAAAAGGAGGAGGGCTGGGGGCCACCAGTGCCCCACACATTACAGCATAAAATATGTGAGCACGAGGTTAAAGAGCCCTGCCCATGCTGAGGGTGCCTGGAAAAGGGGCAAGGGAAGATTAATTGCCTCCAGCAGTGCTGCTGTCCCAGCCAGCAGCAAGAGCCAGGCACAAAGTGGCAGTGATGTTGACAAAGGCTGTTCTTTGACTTGTGTGCTTCTCTCCTCGAATTCAGGCTGTAAAATCCGGAGTGGCTGCTCATCCCCTTCCCCTGGCAGGGCTCAGGCTGCTTCTCCTCACACGGATTTCTTCCCTTTCTGTCTGCCCAGACTGGGCACTGCCAAAGAAGAACCAGAACCACAGCACCGCTCACTCCCTGCACTCTGCACCACCCCCAAGCCCACCCACATCTGCAGACACGTATTTATTTATTCACTGGCATTTTCCTGGTGTCTTCCTGCCCCTGTGGCCACGGGTAGAACTCAGGGAATGCTCTGCCAGCTGTTTCTACATCCATTTTATGCACAGCTCGCTGGCACTGTGAAATCTCTCCCACTGCAGCACAGTGCCCTGGTGTTCAGAGGTGTTATTCATTTTGGGTTCATGCCTTTTAGGTGCCTGACCAGAAAAAAATGAAACCGGCTCAGAGCACAGTCGCACCTCTGTGAAGTGTGTACGTGCATCTTCAACCCAGCAACTCGCACTTGCAAACAATAAAACTGCCTGCTCCTGCCACTAAGGGAAGCTGTTACCACTGCTGCTTCCCTCTGGGGAACACAGGCCTGGCCTTTCTTCTTAATTCACCTGCAGATGTTGGATTCTCCCTGCCTTGTGTGGTCCAGCTGTGTGCCGGACACAAGGTCTTGTGGCTCACGCCAAGGGCAGGGGTGTTTTACACAGAGATGGGAGGTGAGCCCCAGAGAGTGGCTTTGGTTTGCAAACAAATGACTGAGAGCAGCAGATCTCTTCATGTGGGGAGAGCTGAACCAAAGCACCTGCAGAAGGCCTCATTTTCAGACACCCGCTGCAGCATTTGGGATGTGTTCTGTGTCTGGATGCAAACACAAATAGTGCTAACTGGGGAGGAGGCCAAAACCTAACAGCCAGCTTTTCACAAGAACTCCCACCCAAATGTGCAGGGGCTGCTGCAAAGAGGAAGCAAGGATCTGTTCCCACCTGGATCAGGACAAGACATTACGGTCCTAAATTACAGCAGAGGGAAATTTAAGCTAAACATTAGGACAACATAGCTGGAGGAGCAGCTTTGACCCTAGCACAGTTATTTTTGTGGTGAGAGGATCCAAACAATCCTGAAAAATCAGAGCAGCTGGGACTTGCTCTCACTTGAAAAAAAAAAAAAAAAAAAAAAAAAAAAAAAAAAAAAAAAAAAAAAAAAAAAAGAGAAAAAAAACCCAGAGTAAAGGAACTCTGAGAAAGAGGCACTGATGAAACAGCACAGGTCCTATGGACACAGAACATCTCACTTCTCACCCACCAGCCCCACAAAAGGCAGCAGCAAAAGAGCAGCAGGTATTTGGTTTCCATTTCACAAACAGACAAATGACATCTCTCCCTCACAAAGCACAAACATGTTCCACAACCCAGGGGAAAGATGTTTCTCAAGCTTTCTGCATCCATTCACTGGAAAAATTGTTCCACCTCCTTCCCACGAGCAGCTCAGCTTTTGGAGACTGGGGTTTGAAGTGCAATGCTGAAGAAATCCGGGTGGATGTGTGGGAGAGCTGTCTGGTAACTGCGTACAAAACTCCACTGGTGTTCTCCTTACTAATTACCACATTAAAACATTATGGTCTTCCCATAAAATCCTTTACTCTTTAAATAGAGATAAACACAAGCAACATAAAAGTCTTGAGTGAACCTTGAGAGAACTATTCCAGTTATTAACTGAGCTAAGAAAATGCGTGTTAACCAGAATTTAGAAGGTGCCATTTCTGTTAGAAGACAAGTTCTTTTAAAGTTCTGATTCTGCCTGAAGACACCAGGTAGCTCAGTTGTGTATTTCCAAACTAATTCCATAAAACTGGGAAATTTCCAAATCAGAGGAGTCCTAAAGCAGGAACCCAAATGCAGGTGCTGAGATTTATGACAACTTCTCGTTTGGTGTCACAGTAATTACAGAGTGCAAGCTCAGCCAGGCTGCCAGGACAGATGTGACCAAGACACCCAGGCCATGGTGCCAGTGACAAATGGGGAACTGATAAGAAGGAATGGAGAGGGTGACAGGCTGAAGAACAGGTCAATACCACGCTGTCATGGAGCCATTTGAGAAACATAATTAATCTCTTACTCACCTGGCATCATCATTCATCGTGCACTGGTCAATAGGTGCCATGAAGCTCACCAGCTTGCTGTGGACGTGGTACCTGAGGGGAGCAGCAGGGGAGCACATCAGCAGCTATTCATGAGAAGGAAATGCTGCTGCTTGAGCAGGAACAGCCCAGCTCCCAAAGCTTTTCCTGGGGGCTGATCCCTACGGAGCCACCAGCTGGAGCTGGCAACTCCCCCTCCCTCCTTAGAACGGGAATAATCAGGTGATGCAACAAACTGAGAAACAGCAAATCCTCTCTCATCCCAGCGAGGCAGAGGACAGCAGCATCCTCCTGTTGTGAGCCCCTTACCAGACCCCCAGACAGACAAACACCCCCTCCTTGCCAGCCCTCCCTCAGCTGCCATCCTCATCACCCGCTGGCACCTGTGCCCACTGCAGGCACCAGATCTGCCCCAGCATCCACCCGCCACCCCTCCTTCCCTGCTCTGGGCTATGCAGGGCCCTACAGGACATCAAAATGCCACTCTGGAGCCACATCCAGAGCTGGAAAATCTTACCCTGAGCAACTTGCATGTGGAGCAGGTAAAAACAAGGAAAGGAGACAGGAAAAGGCCTGTGCAGAGATGAGCTGGGGCGTGTTCTCAGCACCAAAACACTGCTGCAAGCTGTCCTGCACCTCCAGAGAGAGGATCCCCTTCCCACTTGCCACCCTGGGCAGGAGCCTGCAGGGGTTTCCTGATTTATATTCAAGGACCTGACATAAAATTTAACAGGGTACTGAGAACCTCTGAATGAAAAGGCTTTAAACCCCGTGTCCAAGGGCAGGGGATTCCAAAGCCAGGCCTGTGTGTGCACTGCCTGCCCACCCCAGCCTCAGACATCTCACCCAGGCTGCTGCTATTTTTAGAGCTTGACAAATAGCAGGCTAAAAGATTCACTAGCATTTGCCCAGAATCACCTTTCCACTCTGTCACCTCTGCACTCCCTTTTGTTTGCCCGTGCAGGAACATTCCCCGGGGGATGCGGAGCTCACAGCCCATTTCAGAAGGCTCTGCAGGCACAGCCTCACACCAGGGCTGCTCTGCACTCTGCAGCCTCTGTCGCTGCTAATGGAAGGAGCTGCCCTGGTGTGAGGCTCTGAGGATGGAGGCAGGAGCAGCCACAAACAGCAGGTCACAGCCTGGGCCCCGCGGCAGCGCCCTGGGGACAGCCAGCACTGGGCTGGGACAGGAGCTACCTGCTCTGACACCAGCTGTTTGTCCACATCTGATTGCTTTCTAAACCAGGACTTAAACCCAGCCTGGCAGATGTAAAATATTTCATTCAGTGGAGAGAAAGACACCCCACGTTGCAGCAGCACAGCTCAGAAAACACGGGACACGCAAAGGAGGTGTGCAAACATCCCTCCTCCACAGGGACACCTCTGCCAGGTTACTTGAGCTCGATTTTTGGATGAACTTCTTTCCCCTCTTAATGCCCAAATTTCCCTCGTGTCAAGTGGAAGACTGACTGCTTCTGGAAGCACCTGGAAGCCCCTGCAGCAAACCAGCACATGGCACCCGAACAGGCTGTAGTACTGAGCTTTGCTGAAAAGGAAGAATTAAGGATGGAACTTGGTGTTGAAGATTTGGCTCTCCAGGACCTCCAAGTCCCTCATGAAAGCACATGGAAGAGAAGGAAAAAGCACAGAAGGTCAGGGATCTGCCTGGGGTGGCACCAAGCCTGTCAGTGGAAGCACCAGCTATTTAAAAACACCCATTTGGGCTCTGCTGGCCTCGTCTGAAACACGCAGGAGCTTCACTGCATCTTAATCCTGACCACAGACAGTGAGGCTTTTTGTCTTTTATTGGTATTTTCCCTGCAGGGTCAGTACAACTTTTACTTAAAGGAGCAAAAGGAGGCACCTAAAATGTAAGAGGCAGCTGACTGGGGGGAGAGCTGCTCTCCCAGGACTGCTGAGGGCACAGATTGCACACAATGAGAGACTTCCCCATTATTCCTGGAGGTTTACGAGGCTGCCTCAGTCGTGTGATGTTGTCAGGAGTTTTGACTGAATCATGAATATATCCAATTATGTGTGATGCTGACAGAAAGGAATACTGATAGTCAATAATTATAGGCTTTTCAGGCCAACAAAGTAGCTCTTCCCTCTTTCAATAAATTATCTTATGACATCTATCTTAAAAATTGCTATGCCAGGCCTGACCCAGACTGACTCCACTGACTTTCTATCAGATGCCATCTAAACTCAGGATTTATAGTTTACTCACAAAGGATGGTTAATGTGGTGGATTTTTCAGGAAGCAGAGCAGCTTTTCAGCACCCTCCCTCCTCCACCACAAATCATGCTGAACTCAGGGAGACTCAGAGACCTGCTCTGCAAAGGGGGAAACACCTCCTGCTCTCCAGGCTGCTTCCCTTTCCACGGGGAAGATTCTTCCACCAAGTTCAACCCAAAAGAGTGACCCAGGAGGGAAATGATTCAGAGCTGAAGGAAGCTGCGATGGGAGTTACCAGTAAAGAGAGATTTGACACCAAATTCCAACTGGCACTCAGTGGGAAATAGAGATTTACCTGAGGGATTTCTGCACACCTTCCCTGGGAGCTGCTGCCCATGCCTCCGTCAGTGCAAACTGCACAAGAAGGGTTTATCAGCTCCCACTGGAAATCACAGCCCCAAACGGCTTCGGGGACATCTGAGCACCTTTCTCTGGTGTTTCCTGAGACCAATAAACCCTCTTGCCAAGCCTGGCAATGCTCACAGGCTGCATCCACCAAGCCCTTACTCCAGGAACATCAGGATTCCCCACTGGCTGCCCCAGAGCAGGAAATGCCCCAAAAGTCACGGATCAGCCAACACCCCCAGAGCCAGCTGAGGTAAAACACACTCAGAGCTTCTTCTGGCAAAACCAGGACTTGTGTGTGCTTGCAGAAGGTGTCACCCACCGGATTCTCCTTCCTTTGCTGGCTTTTCTGTCCACTTTCTTCTTTATTTTGCTCCGTAACTTCTGGATGGCCAACCACTGCCTGGGGAGCACAGAACAACAGGGACACAGCTTCAGAGCCACCAAACACTCCCAGGAGCACCCTCTGATCCCCAACTGCATCAAAAGCTCCGCTTCTCAAACAGAACTTCCTCAAGTCAAAGAAGTTTCCAGCAGGGAAAAACTTCTCCTGGTTATAAATATTTTTTTTTTAACTGAAACGAGCGTCATCTCACCTGATTTATACAATGAGAACTCGACATCAGGGAAAAAATCTAACAAAATCCAATTACTGCAATCTTAATATAATCTTAATTACTGTAATCTATTTTATTGTAAAGTCAGATAAATGTACAATGCAATCACCACTTAAATGTAATTTTGTCTATATCGTGTTAAATTATAGTGAATAGCTTTCCATAATATTCCAGACGTACACAAAATAAATTTGACACATTGCACTAAAATTTGGGTGATATCTTACAAGGAGAAGAGTTGTTTCACCATCACAAAATTTCCTGATGCATTTTCTTCCCCTCTCTATAGACACCTCCCCCCCACAGAATTGTTTTGGGGAAGAGCCCAGCTCCAGCTTTTCCAGCTTTCCTTGGCTTTTACACTTTATTCTAAATTAGAGCTCGTGGCTATTTCAGTGCACACTGCTCATGAAGTGGCATTTGGAAGATTCTTTATTTTCTAACTTTAAGACTGAAACAGAGAACTAAGAGCTTCCCTGCGTGGAGTTAGGGTTTACTCCTGCGTGCAGGAAACATTCCCTGATACAGTTTTAATTGTACAGAATCTTTTCTTACGGCAGGGATACACAGGGATACTGCTTCAACTGATGTCAGAAGGTTTGTTCTTCTAAAACAACACCAAAGCAGAGTTAATAAAGAGAAAAAGCCAAATTTCAGCAGTGGGCAGGCACTTTTGTGATTCCCTGATTCCCTCAGTGCTGCAGGAACCACTGAGAGACAGAAACACCCGCACCAAGCCTTTCCAACTGGGAAACATCTCCAGAGGATCACACACAAACAGCTCCGAAGTCAGACTGGGTGATCCCTAACCCAGGAGCGTGTTAGACAGGATGAGCTTCCTGACTGATGTCACAGCGTTTGAGCAGCTCCTCCAGCAATTCCTGATGTCCAGGTGCTTTTTTGCAGATTAACTCAGCATTTTGCCCTCTACACTGAGCTGGAAGGGCACGGGTCACTTTGCTGGGCTGAAGGCAGCACTGCTGCAGACCTCCCCACTCACCTGCCCATGGCCACCTGGTCGTTGGGGTCCAGGGAAGTGGTTTTGCGCTCTATCAGTTCTCGCAGGAGCTGCAGGAAAGACAAAAATCCCGTGTGAAGCAAGCACAGGCGGCGTGCACCCTGCTCCCACGGGCAAGAGGTGTAACAAGGGCAGATCTGCAGGGAAAGCTCAGCCCCACAGGGCTCCCCCACACTCCTGGGGGAACCCAAACACTTCCCAGACAGAAGCTGGGCAGCGACGCTCGCCCGGAGAGCAGCGCAGCAGAATCCTTTTTATAGCTCCAGCAGGAATGCTCAGGCAGCCTTTTCTATTTCCTTTCGTGGCCTGAGGGCTGGGGTTTGCCCTCTTTGCTTCCTGCAGCCAGGGAATGTTGTGAACAGCCTTTCTGGATCCTTGGCTGGTGCTGTGTGTTTATCACCGCTCACTGTAAACCGCGCGTGCTGCGCCTGGGGTATCGGCCGAGACAGCAACACAAGGAACAGAAATAAACCCTCCAAAACCGAGGGGAACAAACTGCTTTATGGATGCCTACATTTCACCAGCCAGAGAAGTTACTGCCTCAGCTCAGAAACACCCCAAACAGACCCACCTGGAACCAGAATCCAGGCAATTCCAAAAAGCCAGGGAAGAAAGGATGCAGGGTGCTTTCCCTCCACCCTGTGCTTTCCTCTCCTTAGAGGCATACACCACATTACCAGAAAAAAGAGTGATTCAAACATAATTAAAAACCTGCCACTGCTTTTTTTTTGTTCCTACTTGCTTATTTTTGGAGATTATTACTGCAGCAATTACATTTAAAAATTCCAGGAGCCAAGCTACTGGTTCATTATCACTAGAAAACAGCAAGCTACTTCTCTGCCCTGTTTATCTGATTGATTCCCAACATCTTTCTGGCACACAATCTATCAGTTTATCTCTGCCACTTCATCACAGTCACTTCTGGCAGCTAAATACAAGATCCAAATCCAGTGTTACACAGACATACGACACAGTAAACCTGTGTAACACCGCCACTCTGTAAACAGCTGCCCTCAAGGCTCAGCAGAAATGGGATCTTGGTTTCCAGTCAATATTCTGTCAAAAGCAAGGTGGGAGGGAGGCTTGGAACAGCAGCCAGGAGCGGTGCAGAGAGGTGAGAGCAGCCTCCTCCTGCTCCGGCAGTGAGGGGTGTTCGCTGTCTCCTCGGATCTCGCTCGTGGCACGAGGCACAGAGAAAGTGCTGAGGCACAGGAGATGGTCTCACACACACACATTGCCTGTGCTCCCTGGGAATCAGCAGCAGGACATTGCCAGAAATCCACACTGAAAGACCAAGGAGTGCCCCAAGGTCTTACAGCTGTGCCCACGCTGGTTAGAACAGTGCCAGAGGGCAGGGGCAGATGGGATTTTGGGAAGGAATTCCTCCCTGTGAGGGTGGGCAGGCCCTGGCACAGGGTGCCCAGAGCAGCTGTGGCTGCCCCTGGATCCCTGGCAGTGCCCAAGGGCCGGGCTGGACGGGGCTGGGAGCAGCCTGGGATGGTGGGGGGTGTCCCTGACTGTGATGGGCTGGAACGAGATGAGCTTTAAGGTCCCTTCCAACCCAAACCATTCCACGATTCCAAGATGCGTTTTTGGGGCAGGTTCCTAACCCTGAACCAATTCTGCCAACCTTGGGGCTGACGAGGCCTTCCAGGGCTCCAAATGCTCTTCCAGTGCAGTGTCAGCTGTGGGACAAAGGCAGGGGACACTGCCTAGGAGAGCAGAGGGAGGCAAACAGGAGGGAGAAGTAAAAAAAAAAAGCAGGAGCAAGAGGGAAATTAGGAAATGGAAATAAAAGCTGTGAAGCATCTTGTTACATCTAAATAGCGAATGTCTCTGAGCTGAGGTTATAAATCATGCTAACAATGGTTACTAAAATAAAAGTGGATGTAGCCAGAGGCTACCACTGAAAAAGTCAGCCCAGGCCTGCCTGGCTGCCTTTGGTCTTTAAGGATTTGATTAGTTTTCTGCTTTCTGGTTCAGAGTCTTGGATCCAGCCCGTGCTCCAGAGCCAGCCAGGGCTTGGGATACAGAGTGAATGATAAATTCATTTACTGAATAAAGCAACACTGTTTTCCCAGCACAAGACTTAAACCACTTCCCAAACGGTAATATTTCATTAAGCCTGGTGATTCTGCTTAAAATTTATTAGTCAAAACAGAAAACTCTCATCAGACCCCATATATTCCATTAGGAGTGATATATGGTGTCTCCCAATGTCTAATTATTAACTAGGAAGTGTGAGTAAATCACCATCAGCGCTAAGCCCTGATGTGTGAAGACAGAGTTAGGCAATTCTAGCATCAAAAGGCTTTGATTTGAAACAGATCCTGCTCTGCTTTCCCTCCTTCACCTCTTCCCTGAGCTTGCAGAACCCCAGCTCGGTCTCCCCCGGCAGCAAACACGGCTGCAAGGAGGCACAGCCACGTCCCAGAGCTCAGCTCCAGTCCCAGCCGCTCCTGCCAAGGGCTGGGACCAGGAGGACAAACTGTGGGAGCGGAGGGAAGCTGTCAGTGCCAGGAGAGCCCGTGCACGCCCGCTGCTGGAGCCAGACCTGTGCTGGCACCAAAGCCCAGATCCCTGCTGGAGCCAGGGAAGTGCTTCCTGCAGAATTCCCCCGCAGGAGCTCCCCTCGGTGCCAGCTGCAGACGCACACCAAGCCCACTGCACAGAACCAGAGGGATTTGGGAATGCCATCAGGGTGCTGCTCAAGGGTAACAGAGACTCATTTCTCATTTTAGAGGTCAATTTTCATTTTAGAGGTTAGGTCTCATTTTCATGCACTATCTATCAGTGTTTCTAATCCCACACTCGCTGACCTTTCTGATTTGCAGACCCCTACGAATTTCCAGTTGAGACAAAGAGCTAAGGAGAGCTGAAATCAGCCTCGTGACAAAAAGCTCACTTGTCTTACACCTTACAGAGCAAATCAAATTTAAAAAAAAAAGTCCATCTATAGATCCCCTTTCAAGCTCCCACTCAGCAGCAAATGTGTAACAACATTTGGATTTCTACCAACACCAGAGAAAATTTAAGTTCGCAGCTCAAATATTATTTTAACCCCGCCTTGAAATGCTTTTTAAAAACTTAATTTCCTGCAATCCATGCGTAAATGCACGCTGAAATCACTGGACAGTCTCTTTTTAAAACCCATTTTATTCAGATTCAGGTTTGTGTAAGATATTTGCCTATTTTCTAATAACCCATTAAGAGAAGTTCCAAATCAAGCTTTAAGATGTGTTATTAACCATCCAGCCAGCCATTCGAAAGATACATGCCTGTGATAAGAGTATTGTATTGCCATTAACCTGTGGGACGGTTCGAGACATCTCTTATTCACACAAAACTCTAAATGCATCTCATTAAAGCCACAAGATCAGCTGTCCATATTAATCACTCACCGGTTTAATTAAGGTAAACCAGCTTGTCACAAAGCCAGGCTTCTCTCTATTCCTCACCATTATCGACTTTTAATAGTTCTGCGGATTGGTAATTCCTTGTTTGTGGCATTGTCACATTCCTGGGAGAGGAACCTGCTCGGGACATGGGGGGAGATTCACCCCAACAGTGAAGTTTTCCAAGGAGTCACACAGTGGGATTTAAGGATGCTGCTGACCCTGGGAGGAAATCCCAGCTGTGGAGGGAGGAGAACCCCTCTCTGGAGGCTCTGGTGTTTCCCTGGATGCTCCCCCTCCGCTCTGGCTCCTCTCTGGTGCCCACAGACAGGGCTGGTGACACACAGCACAGCCAAAACCAGGGCAGGAGGGAGCAGGAGAGCAGAGGAAAAAAGGGATTTTGCATATTCCCAACTCTCCTTAGGCACACCTGCTGCCAGCAGTGATGAACATTTGTTCTGGGAAGAGCGGCTACCAGTGGAACACTTAGCATATGAACACTAACCTAATTCCTGTTGGAAATAAACCAATTTCCACTCTCTCCTTTACCAGAGGAGTATTTCAACCTAACAATAAAATCTCCACTGTAGCATGTCAGAGCAGCAGCTCCCTGGTAGCAGGCTGGAATTTTAAGTCTTAATGCTGCAAGATCAGCTGTAATGAATTCTACGTAAATATGACTTCTAAAAATAAAAAGCCTTTTTCTTCCCTAAAAACCATGTATGAAGGAGAGTTTAAAGGAAAAGGAACTGGGCTCCAGCATCTCACTGCTGCCAGTAATGAGGAACCTTCTGAAACACTTTAACTATTCCCACCCAGTGCAACCCAAATAAAAATATTTCACTGCATTATTCAGCTCAGCTTTCTGTCTCCATCCAATATCGGCCATGACAATAAAAACTGTAACTGCTTATAAAGTAAGTGAAGAACAGGAGATAAGGCAAAGTGGGATGAACAGGCAGAAGAGAGTTAAATCCTGAACCATCACAAAATTCCACCAGACCCACCTGCTGAATTCTGCTGAATATTAAGAGCTGGACAAGAAAATTGTTTTTCCAGAAGAAAAACAGATTAATTAAAGAGCTTTTTATTATAATCTATAATAAAACAGTGTAGCTACTTATTCTGTTATCATTAACTTGTGCACATTCATCAAATCTGGTTCATTTTTACTTGCCTAATTTCACACTGGCACATAGAGGAAGCTGCTTTCCAGCGCTGTCCTTTATCTGAATGTTTACCTTTCAGGCAGCAATCAAAATAAATTAATAACTACAAAATGTGATTCAGAAGAATGAAAATGATCCCAAAGAAAGTCTGGATGTAAATTTAAATAGGAAGGAGAGGCAGGTGCTGAAATGCACGCTGCAATCAGTGTTATGCACAGGGGTCAGGGGTGATGAGCACCCTCAGCTCGCTGCTGATCACTCCTGGAGAACCAGCTCCCTTCCTGCATTTTATTTCCATCCCCACATGCAATCACACACACACACAAAAGCCCTGCTCAGTTATGACCCAGTGAAAGCAAAGCCATTCAGGGCCTTGTCAGCTCCATTGTGCTGCGCTCTCCCCGCTCTCAATGCAATGTTCAGCTCCAGCTTAGCGCCCTGACAAATAAAGGAAAGCACTTTATGAATCCAATTTAATTGGGAGGTGACAGAAAACACAGAGCCATTTTCCCCAGCCTTATCCCTGAACTGGCTTCAGCTCCAACCTCTGCCAAATCCCACCGAGCACGGGACACGAACCGGGCCGGCGGAAAGGGCGCGGGCATCCCCGGGAACCTGCACAGATCCTCCTCCCCAGGAAGCATTTTGGGGATGGAGGAGAGGACAAGGGTGGAAGGGAAGGGAGAGCAGGAGGGAGGGAGATCAAAAAAACCCCAGCAAGAGAGGAAAATGGATGTGCAGCTGCCCGGCGGCTCAGCAGATGTCTGTGCGTGATGTACGAGGCCGCGAGAAGCTGTCGGAGCCGCTGCCAAGGACTGGGACGTGATTAAAGCCTGCACCAGGCTAAGCACCATATTTCCAGTCCGTGGGGTTCCCAAAGTGGCACCCATGCCTGGCTGTGCCGCCAGATGTTGCTGGCTGGTCCCGCTCCTGCAGCTGGAGCAGCAGGGAACGCAATCTGGAGCGCTTCCTCGCGGAGGGGCCGCGGGCGAGGCCCTGTCACCCATCCTTCACCTCTGCCCAGGCCTCCAACAACTCCAATTTGCTGCCACTTCCCTCTTGGGAAATGGCCAAGATACAGTTGTGCCTGGCAGACCCATTTGTTTTACTCAGGTGATTCTCTTCCCTCAATGACCTCTATTAGTTTAAGTTTTAATTTAGATTAACCCCAGCACCCCAATTAACCAGTGAGGGGAGAAGCTAAGCTGGGCCTGCTCATATTTCTGAAATCACGATTTAGCACAGTTACAGTTATTAGAGGGAAAGATGGGGACATTCATCTAGTGCTATTTTCTTTTTTAAAAATTTAACATTCCATGGCCAAGAAGCACCTTCTCTGCACAGGCCCTCAGACTGTCAGCCTCAGCTATTTCTCCACTCCATGATTTTGTGATACCAACTTCATTTCTTCTGTGTTCTCAGGGTCCAATTGGCCCCCAAAGCTGAGCTTCTGGTCCCCTCGGACCCGAGATTCCACCTCAGCGTTATCTCAACAGATTTGGCCCCTTCAATCCCTGCTGCCTACAAGACAGGCCCTCTCCCATCACCATTTGGAGCCTGGCATCCTCACACGGCAACTGCTCTCTTCTACTCCCCTAACGCTTTACTGGCCACTCTACTAACTCTTCAGATCAAAAAATTTCTCTTTCCAGTGACACAATGGTGTTTGTTTAGCCCTGAAGTTCAAGCTCTGTGTGGATCACCAAAGCAGACAGAGGTTTTCCTGCACTGGGGAAGGACCCACAGCGACGTGTTCCTCAATAGGTGACAGTTCCAGTTTTCCATAAAGCTGGCACTGTCTCTATTAGATAAACTACAAACACTGTGTTTCCCTGCGCTGGGTGCAGGTTCCTTGCCTCTAAGAATTTTGCAAATAAAAGGAATAACTGGCCCGGATCCAAGCTGGCCCAGCTCCAAGAGAAGAGCCGGAGCAGCCCGGCAGCTCTCCCATTCAGCAGCTAAATGAGATGATTTCGGCTGAGACAAGAGGAACTCCAGAGCTTTTGAGGATCTGCTGGGATTGTTTTCCCTAAGGGGGCTCTGCCCACAGAGAACAGTCACCTTCAGAGAATTCAGAGCCTTTTCTCTTGTGCAGCCACGTTCCCCAGGGACAGGCACAGCTCCTCCCGCAGCCCTGACACACTCAAGCACCAGCAGCAAGGTTACACCCACAGTGCAACTGCAAGCCCACACAGCCCCACAACAAAAACTGAGAGCAGGCTCCCCTGAGGTGCTTGCAGAGATTTTGGGTGCTAAAACTGGTAACTGAGTTTTACAGGTAAAAGAGAAATACAGGGCACAGAACCAACTGCATTTTCTCTGTAAGCATTAAAAGCCAACTGGAGCTGTAATTCCAACACACATTCGCCGTCACCTACCTGGTGATAAAAGTCATCGTCGTCAAATATCTCCTCATCGATGTCCTTCAGGTGCCTGTTGGAATCTGAGGGAGGGAGGGCTTCCTGGAAGCATCAAGGAAATACTGAGAGCTCATATCTGCACATTTCTGTCCCTAACTCTAGAGACATCACATGCAGCAGCTTGTAAACACGCTTGATGGTATGAAGGAATGGGGAAAAACTCCCAACATAACAAGCTTTTAAGGACCAGGAATGCATTTAAAGGCAAGGCAGAAACGCTGCCAATGCCAAAATAGATTTATGATGCCTTTACTGGGAAATAAATAGGACTGTGCAAAGTCTTTCTGGCAAAATACTACAGATATTTTTAATGTAATGGCAAAATACATCTTGCAAGTGCAGTAATTCTACCTGATCTCTCAGAATTGAGTATTTATTCATTCTTAAATACTAAATTAATAACGGGCTCACTACTAACATATTCTGTAGGTTATATGCAGTATGATTTTAAAAGGGACTTTCTGGGTTAAAGACTCTAAACTGCAGAGTGAAAACCAAGTTTTGCTGCCACTACCTCAAAAATCAGATTTAAGTGAGCATCACTCCCAGCAGCACAGGAGAGGCAAAACCCCAGCCCAAACCTTGTTTTCCCCTGTCAGGAACCGGGACAGGAGATGATGCAAACACCACAAAATTGAATTTAAATGCCTTCCCTCACCCGTTCCACTCCAGGAACCAACACCCTGACACCTCCTCCCGCACCGACCCCTCACAAACCAGCGCGGCGCCCGCTGAAGGCTCGCGCCGATCGCTCTGCAGACATTCCCAGGATGNTACCGAGGGCTCGGGCCCGGGCTGAGGGGCCGGGGCAGGCTGCTGCTCCTGCTTGCCCAGCACGGCGTAGACGGAGCGGCGGGTCTGGGTGCGCCGCAGCAGCCGCTCCCTGTCCAGCAGCACGTGATCGATCTGCGCCAGCACCGAGCGCTCGAAGGCTCCGAAGCCCTGCACGGCACCAACCAGGGTCAGACACAGCCCACGGCCTCCCCTCGGGCACCTGCGCTCCCCTGCCTCTCGTGGCACCGGGTGAGCGGGCAGTGTGCCGAGAGCAGGGCGCCCGGGGCTCGCTGCAGGGGTTTCTGCCGGGATTTTTTGTTTGTTTCTCCCTTGCCAACCTGAGGCAAGCTGACGCCCGGCTTAATAAAATGCCTCTGCTGTTCTGGTTCAGATTAACTTCTCGATGATTAATACCGACTCAGGGATGTGAGGAGACCCTGGATCTCTGGGTGAAATGATTGCCCACTGTATTAAAGCATGCGCTTCACGGAGGAGGAGAGCCTCAGAGGGCCCTGCTTCTGGTAGGAGCCACAACCAGCTCATGCAGCAGCAACAGTGGCATTTTCCTGGAGATTATCAAACCTGCTGGTGCTGCTGGAGGTTGGCTGTCATGGGGTTGAGAGAACACAGAAACTGCCATGGGCACCTTCCACTATCCCAGGCTGCTCCAAGCCCCGTCCAGCCTGGCCTTGGACACTTCCAGGGATCCAGGGGAAGCCACAGCTTCTCTGGGCACCCTGTGCCAGGGCCTGCCCACCCTCCCAGGGAAGAATTTATTCTGTGTATCCCACCCAAATTTCCCCTTTTCCAGTTTGGACTTGCTCCCCAGATCCCGGCTCCCCAGGAGCCACGTGGGCACACCCAAACCAGGCCTTGCCTTCCCCATTTTGCCAGCTGCCAGCTTCGTCTTGTCGTGCCACTTCTGCAGGATGCTGTTCCTGTAGGTCCTGAAGTCCCTGTAGCGCTTGGCTATGAACTCAGGGTACTCCTCAAACTTCAGCTTCCGCTTGGGGAGGCTCCTCCTCTTCTCCTGAGCCTTCTCCACTCGCTCCTCATCGCTGCTGCTCGGGATTTCATCCTCACTGGAACAAAAGCGCACAGGATAAACACCCTGCCCCTCTCTGAGGCCACGTGTGAGCCCTTGATGGCCCCTCCACCACCAGCCCACACCACACTGGTATTTTTGTTAAACACCCCATGGTTTAGCCCCTGCTCCATCATCAGAAATACCACAAAGCAGACTTCCCACGAGGCAGAGGGAATTCAAGTAACAGAGTGTCTGACACCCAGACACAGCAGCAACTGAGAGAGCAGCAGGGTGAGGGTGGTCAGGAGGGCTCTGCATTGTCCTGCTTGCTGGACACCAAAGGATTCAGCAAGATTTTATCTCTTGTTGCACTTACCTCTCAGTTTTTGCCTGCTTCCCATCGACCAGATGCCTCGTGCCTGGGTACTGATAAAGCAGCTCATCCTGAAGTTCCACCAGCACTTTCAGCAAGGCCTCCAGGGCTTTACAACCTGCAGAGCAAGAGACACAAGTGACAAGATCTGATCTACGGGAGAAACTTTAAACCATGACCTGGCGAGTTTAATGAGAAGATTCTGCTCAGAAAAGCAGAACTGCAGGCCCAGAGATCCTCAGGAAGAGAGAAAGGGAAGAAAAGATGGGGTGGAGGGGTGTAAATTGATCAATACATGGTGTGAATGTGGCTTTTACTGGGATGAGCAGCTGCACTCCGGGGGGTTCACACACACAGATCCTGCAGGGGGATGTGATGCTGTGTATCCAAAGGCTTTTGCAGCTGACAGTTCTGTATCTATTCCAATGGCTGTGAGCTCTCCAAGGACACACAGCTCCAGCTGACTGTGGGACAGGTTACCTGTCCCTGCCACTGCACCTGCTCTTTAAAAGCAGTCCTTGTGTGGCAGCCAGCAAAAAACACGGGTGTGCCCAGGCCTGCACACACCGTCCCTCTGCACAGCAGTCACAGGGTCAGCTGAAACACTCGGCACACCCCTGCCCAAAAACCTGAACTGAACCCAGACCCACTCTGGCTCACAGGACACGCGGATTTGTGTGGAGAGCAGGAGGTGGGACCTTCCCCAGAGCTTCTCCTGGTGCCTCCTCTGCCACGGAGCCAGTGGGGCTGCTCCACTTAACTCCCCAACCTTCCCTTGCACACGGCACGAAGGAACAGGGAGAACTTTTCCCCACTCTATTTTTTTCTTTATTTCTGCTTTTCAGTGGGGGACACAGAGATCATGGGTAGAGTGAACAGCAAATCTTCCTCACGCAGACAGAGGCAGAAATCAGCCCAGACACTCAGAGGTCTCAATCTCCCCGTGTTACCCCTGTGATATTGCTCAGTTGTCACCACCTTCAGATAAATTACGGCCTGACCTCAGTAACAGCAATGTCAAGGAGAAGATGCTTTAAGATTTTTGTTGCAGATCAGCTGTTGGACTCACCCTCCCCGAGCCCGTGGCTCATTACAGACACACTCTGACAACTCCTCTATATAAACCTATTAACGGATTAGGTTTGCTGCACTTGTAAATCAGACGTGTGTGAGCATCAAAACAATTCCACCAGACAAACAGACAAAAGCCCTCAAAAATGCATTTGTTGTAGGTGTCTGCAGCTAAAGCATCACTTGCAGAAGCCAAGTGCCCCCACCCTAGCCTGAGTGCACAGCTTACACCAGCAAAATCCTTCCCACTGCCTGCAGCACAGCCAAATGTCCCCAGAGCTTCCCAAACTGTTTATTTTCTCCCCGCTGCCTCTCCTCCAGCAGCAGTGCTAATGCACCCCAGGCAGCTTTGATCCTGGCAATTACAACTGGAGTAGCAGTCCAGCTCTTCTGGGCTATAGCAGGGCCACGGCGAGCAGGCAAGGAAATAAAGACGGGCTCGAGCTGCCCCAGGCTATGGGATACAGACCCCAGCAGAAGTGGGGATGGGGAGCAGTTTTATTTGGAGTGAAGGGGCTGGAGAGGTCAGGGAAGACAATGACCGTGTGTCTAACCAGGTGGGAGGGCTAATTATTGCAGGCAGTGCCTTCACCACGAGCCTCTTAGAGCTGGGTGATTTCCCTGCTCTCAGTTCTTGTGTATTTAATAGCATTACTGGATGGCGTTCTCACTTCTACTGCTGGCTGCTTAAGTGTGCTGCAAACCCAACTTCAGAAGCGAAGTGTCACCCTCTCCCGCTCTCTTCCCATCTAGCCCTGCCCTACCCATTTCACATTTAATTCCAGAAGGGACTGTTTTCTTCCCAGTCTCCTCTTCATCCTCTCTTCCCTCTGCGGCCCTTGTCCGCCTTTACAGCGCCTGCTCCGGGGCAGAGTCTGGCCCCGTTTGCGAACGGAGGCAGCGCAAACCAAAACTGTTCCGTGGATGCAAAGTGGGTGATTTTGAAAGGAGGCTGGACACTGACTGACCCCCCGACCCCCAGCAGGATCTTTGTAACGCTGCTCCTTGTCTCAAACAAGAACACAACAGGCGTGGCTGGAATATCGCCTCCAGCCTAGATGGGACTCAGTGTGTCTGTGCTGAAACACCACCTTGGGAGAGTCACTTTTAAGAGTCCACAGAAGCCCCTTCATTTTGTGTCCAGGAGGGAGAAAGTTGTTCCAGATCCAGCAGGCAGCAGATCAATCCTCCCAGAACGCTGGGAGCCAGCACCACTAAATCAAAGTGTGCCTTTCTCTTAATACTCCCTCACACGTCCTCGTTTTATCCAGCCCTCTGCCCAGGCTGGGAGCAGCCCTGGAGTATTTAGCTGCACTCAGGGACAGCACTGCCATGTATCAAAGTGTCAGCAGACCCACCAGAGATGAGATCTGTCCCGCCGCTCTCGAACCACACGGCATCGATTCCGACAGTGCCCGTGGGCAGGGACAAAGCGGCCGCGCTCCTGGCACCCCTGGACTGACCCCACAGCTGCCCGTGGGGATGGGCTGCCGGGGGCTTCTGTGCTCATCCCCGCTCCCAGCCTGGCATTCCCACAGCTTCCCACGCAGGAACAGCCCCCCACTCTTTTCCATGACCTGTGAGACTGGGTCTCATTTCACCTTCCCCAGCAGCTGCGCGGAGCAGCCGCGCACAGGGACACCGAACCCACGGAAAAACCCCGGAGCTCCCAGGCCAGGCTTTCCAGCTCCTGGCACTCCCAGAACTGCCCCACCAGGCACCTCCACCCCGCCTGACCCTGGTGCATCCACCCAGCAGATCTGGAGCACGATGGGTTCACAGAGGCACCCCTTGGGATTCCCCACACTGCTGCACCCTGTCCGTGCTGCAGCCATCCCGCAGATCCAGAGGGCAACGGGTCAGGGAGGAAACCCTAAAACTGGGGCAAACCCCACAGGACTTTCACTCCGTGTGGCACCGTGCAGGGCCTCCCACAGACTGTGCCCAAACACAGGAACACCCTTCCCGGGATGTACCAGCAGGAGCCACCACCCGCCCAGCGCACAGCTCCACTTCAGAGCCCGTGCCAGCACTGGAAATTAAGGACTTTTTCCCCTCAATTAAATCCGAGGATGTGGCATCACAGGAATACCATCAAGCTTTCCATTCTCCCTGCACCTCCACAGGCTGGGGAAGTGCTCACACAGAAGAGCTGGAGCATTGGAATGAGGGGATGCAGAGCAAAAGCTGAGCTGCACGACACCGGGAGCGTTCCCGTGTCCCCACCGAGTCCTCGTGCCACCCCCGCACCGCTCCCCTACGCACATCGAAAGGAGGAGAGGAACCCAAGCTCTTGTTTTAATCACTGCACATAACGAGGAGCCTCTCCACCAGGTACACAGGCTGATCCCGGCACTCGGGTGGAGAGGGGGGATCCTCCCTCCCTTCAAAGGGCTGCGGGACAGGAGTTAAACTCCGGGTCAAAGCGGCCCTCGACGCGCTGGCCTCGGAACAATGCTCCCCATTCACAGCCGGCAGCCAGCCACTTGCACTCGTCATCCCCAGCAATTAATCCCCCACCAAACACGTTTGATTAAATCTTTTCAAGCAAATCCTTTGCTTTGCTTTTGTTAGTTCACTTCTTGTCAACATCTATTAAAATATGCCTTTAATTCTCCCACAATCTTAAAAAACACCGATTCCACTGTCTTCAACTTTAATCAACTGTATGGCCGGCATTTTTCATTTCATAATAATGTGCTGTTTGGAATTCAAGAGGCAGGCTCAACATCAATCATTCGGCAAGAATTTTTCCACTGCAATAAATATGCAAATGAGGAAAGCCAGTCAGTCGTATTTCAGGCCCGACTTGCTAGTGTTTTAAAAAAGACACAAATTTATTAATTGCCGTTGGCCAGCGGAATCCTATTACTTTGGGCATTGATTACAAAGCTGTGTGAGTGATTATTGTGCAACTCGCAGGCTATCCAGGCATGAGGAAAAATTATTAAAGCAAGGCAGAGATTATCAACTCGGAATAACAATAAGCCTTAACATTTTAGGCCTCTAACTTCTTCAACAAAGAATTACGCCGCAGCTCCAGTGTATCATAATTCTGAAGTCTGTCAGTATTACTTTTGGAGCTCGCTCTCTATTCCCAGCAGCAGGACGACGTTCCCAGACAGGAAAAGGCGGGGGAATTCCTCCAGGTATCACATCTTAGACATGGGGCTTTGGACAGCGGCTTGGATGTAATTCCCAGCGTGGAAGGAACCTCAGGAGGAACAGCACGGGGCAGGCAGGATCCCAGCAGCTCCAGCCTGGCACCCCGGAGTGTCCTGGGGCCCCAAACCAACGTGGCTCAGAAGTAAAAGGAACACTCCTGTCTGACGAGCCTCAGACAGGAGCTCCAGCCCAGACTCAGTGACAGGCTAAAGGTGATTTTTTACAGGTGGTGTGGTGACATTTGCATTTCTCCCAGACCTCAGCTCAATCCCAGCACAAAGCACTGGGAAATCTGTCCAAATTTAGGAAAGGGAGGGAGCAACCCTTCCCAAAACAGCGAGTTTGGGGAATTCCATCAAACCATAGCAGGAAAAGGGCCGCCTTTGCTGCTGACTGCCAAGGTCTGCTCCACACCCAGGCCCAGTTTGCCGGTTCCATTGGAATGCAAATGATGCAACAGCCTTTGCAGAGGGGAAAATTGTATTCCCCGGGCACAAAGCAGCCAGGGCTGCCTCCCAAAGAGTTACAGACCAGCCTCAATTTAGCCCTTTCACTCCAATATTACTGCACCTGACAGGAAGGACAACGGGATCAGACACAGATGAGTTTGCTAAAAGTAAAGAAAATAACTGGATGCAACAACAGAATAAAGGCTGGGTATTCAGGGGTTTATTAGAGGGGACTGGGGGAGGGGGGAAGCTGAGGAGGAGAGAAAGAGAAACACTTCCATGAAGTTCATGCTCTGCTGATTCGCCTCAACCATCATCTTTTGATATCAGCCCAAACCAGGGAGGGGATGGGCCTGGCAAAAATGAGATTTATAAAAACTGATGTTTTACATTACTGTAAATGCAAAGAAGCTGACAGCACACATCGCTGCCTCTGCCAGCCTGGAGTCCCCAAGTACATGGGCAAGGAGCAGAGAGGAAGAGGAAATGTGAAATTTCATAGTTATATCTGGATATTAAGGCCAGAAGGGAACATCAGCCCGTCCAGACTGACCTCCCCACATAATACCAGGCCATTAATTATATTTATCATGACAAGCCCCGAGTTTCCATCCCCAGGTACCCAACTGCCAATTAATCCGAGTTAGCTGACATTTGCACACGCTTGTCTGGACACTTTTAAAGCCTTTGTTTCCCTGCATCTTGTTTGTGCAGTACACACACCAACATGCACAAATATTTAGCTAAATTCAGTTTAATTAGCTATTAATCTTGAGAAGCTCGGGTGCAGGCAAAGCTGTCTGAGCGTGGTGTAATCCCACGGGCTGGAGCTCAGGGGGATCAGGTCACCAACCAGGGGCTGTCCCAGCATCTCCTGCACTAAAATTTAAGGCTGATTTCCAATCGACCTCAGGCATCACCACTGAACAACACACAAGGTTATGGACATCACCTACTAAATCATTTCACCACACCCAGACATGAGAAGGAGACAACAATTCTACTCAAAAGTACTGAACAGCACAAGCTAAAAGGATGAAAATTTAGAAAAAAGGGTCTGATTCATGTATTTCTTTCAGCTGAGAAGAGTCTTCATTAATGTCAACAGGCTTTGGCTCAGTCCCAAAAACAGCTGAAGAGATTCTCCATGAGATCAGAGAGGAGAGGTGAGATTTGGGGACACCTGCATCCACAGCCATTTAAATCCCATCCAGCCCTGCATGAACTGACAGGGCCGACGCTTTTTGTATTCATAAAGTGTCCTGGCTAATACAATTCAATTAAAATGAACTACCAGTTTTAAGTGGGCTAGATCTGATCACAATAATTTACACTCAGGCTTGAAACCCGGTTCTGCTGCCGCACATTTGTGCAGGCTCCCAGTGAAATCTTCAAAGCAAGAATATATTTAAGTCCGTGATCTCGCCTAGCACCAATTAATCCTGTAACTGCTCTATGCCTCTGGAAACTGTGTAATCTGCCTGTGCCTCGGTTCCTCCCCCTCCCTGTGACACTCACCCCGCTCTGCATTCATGCATTAACATCTCCAGATGGAGGTGTGGATATATTGGAGTTTTAAAAGCGATCCAGGAACGGAGGCGATAACAAAATTACGGGGGAATTCTTGGCAGCTGAGTCCTGCAGGCTTCCCTTAAAAATTCCAAGCCTTGTGTCAGTAAATCACATTTCATCAGAGAGCTGTTCCCTACCCGGGTGTGTCCAGGGGAGGGGGAGAGGGGGGTGCCTTGCCAGGCACATCCTCTCTCCCAGGAAGTGGAACAGGTTCCCTGGTACCTACAGCAGACTGGATTTTATCCAAAAATCACTCACTGCAGTTTGGTCTCCCATTTGTATGTAATACACTCCGTTCAGGTTTATTTTATTACTGATCACAAACCTTGGTGAAGCTTCACCACAGCTCTCCAAAGTGTAAGTAAGTTAATATTTGCTGTCCCCACTTTTGTTCCTCCACTGAGCAAATCCATCCCCACACACCCTGCATATCTCCTTTTACCAAACCCACTGTTTCCTCCATTTCTTGAAATTATCTGCAGCTTATGCTGAGGAATAGAAATGTGGGATTCTGGTATTTTCTCTCAATCCACTGACAGACGGAGGCAAAAAAAAACCAACCCCCAAAACCCCACAAAACTGCAGTGAGCAGTTTACATTTCAGGGACCCCCTGAACTCTTGGAAAAGCAAAGCATACACTTGTGAAAACACACACAGCCCCTTGTCCCTTTAAAGTCCTGCAATTTCCACCAGTTTCTGGCAAGAAACTTCCTCACCTGGGTTTCTGTACATTTTTAACTCACCTCACCAACTATAAAGTGAAAATAACACAATCTGCTATTTAAAAGCTGGATTTCCCAGCTGGTTTTGAAAAGCATAAAGTATTAGTGACTGAAACACTCCCAGTTTAGCATTTTAAACTAGAATTAGAAAGAAAAAGCAACACAGCTACAGACCTGCACTGAGAAGCCCAGGGCCTTTGAGGATGAAGAGATTTAATTCCTTCAAGCCCTTGTTACCTCCTTGTCCCTCAATTGTTTGTGGGTTTCTGGTCACTCTATCAAGATTTAACACAACAAGCCCCAACCCCTGAACTGTTCAATCCCTGACACTGGATGTGGCTCCACCAATGTTTATTCCACCTCTGCTTTGGCCCTTCCTTGCCCTTGAGGTGATTTTTGGAGACAATTTCACGAGGTCCCCTTGCAAGCTCCCAGCACAGTGAAATATGAGTGGCAGGCCTGCAATCTGTGCACAGACACAGCACAGAAACTTGCACCTTGCACTCCTTTCCTATGTAAATAATGCAGGGATCCTGCGGGAACATGCCAGGGATTGGAATTTTTAATTAATGGGTCTCTTTAATGTGCAAATCAGGAGCAGATTGCAAATTCTGACTCGCATTGATTATGAAAAACATTAATTGAACGTGCAAGACCCCAAACAGAGGCAACATCTCAAGCCCTGGGCCAGACTGGGAGATGCAGTGCGGGGGAATACAAATCTGCCTTGGAGAAACAGCCCACTGCAGGCTGGAATCGTGAGCTGGGAGGGTTTGTGTGTGCAGGGCATTCCACACTGGACATTTGTGCTGTGCTCAGAGCCCAGCCACCCTGATCTCAGTGCTGAAAACCATCCAGACTTTCTCAGTGGGTGCAGAACAGGAATAAACAAGAGCTCCACGACCACAGTTTGGTCTCCCATTTGTATGTAAAAAGGGTGACAGAAAAAAATCTGGAATATAATTAAAGATTAAAAAAAAAAAAAACAAACCAACAAAAAAAAGGGAAATAAAAAGTAAGACAGCACAAACAAAGCAATGCTGTCTCTTTAAACAGAAATTCATCCTATATAAATTATGGCCATAAACTTTTCCTGCAGTGCAGCCTAATTAATTCTTGTTCTATACACAAAGGGAAATGCTGGGTGACAAATGGGTGTGAAGCCTGAAAGCTGCCAGGTCTGCAAAACATTTTCTACTTCAATTTATAAGCAATTTTGCAGTAAATCATCTACCAGAACCTGAGATCTCAGGAATCTAAGGTTGTCCAAAGCACACTGTAACATTAAAAAAAAAAAATCATAAAGGATTACAAAAATAATAAATTAAACACTTGAGGTTTTGTAACCTCCAGTCTCAAAATCTGGAAAATGAGCATGACCTTGCCATTTTCACTCGGGTTTGGCTTTAAAACTGCAAATGGATGGAGAATTGCTGTCTACTCTTTAACACAATTATACTCCAGCCCTTAGGGAATTCCAGCACCTCAACAGGGTTGTCCTGAGTAGGAGATACCCAAGAGGAAAACACACAAAGGACCACTTTCCAATTCAAAAAATTCAGCCTTCCTCTGGGCACAGAGCAGAAATTTCATGAGAAATGGAAGGATTTGGGAAAAATCACTGGAAACACTCTTGTCCAGGAGCTCGGAGAGCACTGGGAGCCTCCTGACTTCAGCATCCTGCAGGGTTCACCCAGAGTCTGGGATTTTGGCACCAACTCCTTTGTGCAACTTGAACATCAAATCATTTCCTCCTGTTCAATGAGGGTGGTGAAAACGTGCCAGATTCATTCTGTGGATTTGGACAGAAGCACTGAGGCTCCCCTGAAAGGAGAGCATCCTCCAGTCCAAAACAGTGTCCATGCCACGATTATCCCAAACCCTGTCCGAGGCTGAGGCACATCACGTACAGAATGTTCCTAAACTCAGCCTCTCCCATCTCAGCCTGAGCACTTCCCCTGCTCACACTGCTCAGGTCCCTCCAGCTCCATGTTCTGTGTCTCCACAGACGAACCACAGACCACAAAGCCCAGCTGTGAGGAATATCAGAGCAAACTCCTACAACTTCCCTGCCCAGATGATGAGGAGAAGGTGAGGAGGGGATCACCGAGCACCTCTGAGCAGTGGAGTTTCCCTCAGAGCTCTGCACAGCTGAGGGATTGGCCTCTGCAGCACTGGGGACGTTACACTCCATGTTCTTGGATGTGTTTTGCTTATGGGAAATACCAAAATGTCAACCATTGTTTCTGTTAAAGGTCTTTAATGATATTGCATCTTAGACCTGTAATGAAACATGGAGCCGGGGCAGTTTGTAATGCATCTCATTAAGGACATTAATAACGTGGGCTCCACTGAAAGGTCAGCCCAGGATTGGTGGGAGTTTGCCTTTTTGTCCTTAATCACTTCATTTAAAGCAGCAGAGCCAACTTTAAACCAGCAAGCAGCTCACCTGCTGTGACTGCAGGTAAGCTGGGGACAGCCAGAGGATCACAGCCCAAACTTGCTGCAGGGGCAACATTCAGGGTCATGGCTGATGACCCAGGCATCTCTCCCCCTGTGCATTCACCTCGAGGCCAGAAAAAAGGTGTCCAAATACAAAAATTAAGCAGACCAACACCACCCTGAAGCCAAGCACTTTGCACTCACCAAGTGGAGCCTGCACGTTACTACTTCATGCTGGAGAATCTACTGCAGCTCTCATCAGATCAGTGTCAGCAGCAGTGACTCTCAGAAATAAACAGGTGAAGCAGCTCCAAGCTGCAATTTAACTGCACTGACCCTCTCCTTTGGGCTGCATTACTCCTGCTTTGGGCAAACTTTTGCATTCACTGGCCCAGCACAAAATTGGTACAAGGTGTCCGTGGACAAAGCATCCCAGCTCTGCACTGAACAGCAACAACCAAACCAACTGTTTATAGGAAAGATTAAAGGGCTCTTACAGTTCTCCACAGCGTTGTCAAAGTCCTGTCCCCCCTCCTTCTTGAACCTGGGGTAGGTGTCTGGCTGGGGCAGCCTGTTGGCCGTCATGAGCACCTTCTGCATCTTGATCCTCCCTTCCATCAGCTGATCCCACAGGGCTTCACGACAGAAAGGAAATAAAAGAAAGAATCAGTTAGCAAGCCACTTGTTCCTCGTGCAGGAGCTGCCAGCTCAGGCCCCCTCCCCTGGGCTGCATTGCTGCTGCTGCTCAGGGCAGTCTCTGCATGCACTGACCAGCACAAAACGGGTGCCACGAGTTGTCCGTGGACAAAGCAAATCCCAGCTGCAGCTCCGTGACCCACAAATCAAACCCTCCCTCTGCTTCCCTGTTCCAAAGGACAGCCTGCAAAGGGAGGTTGGATAGTTTAACAGCTCAGGCAGGAAGAAATGGCGTTCTGGGTGTTACATTATGGAAAGGAACCAAGTGATCCCAGCAGCACAGCAGGAGCAGTGCAGGCAGTCCCTGTGCCCACCGGTCCCATGAGGATGCTCAGCACTGGTTCAGGTAAGCCAGGGGATAAACACACTTCACATCAGGAACTGTGACAGCAGCAGGGACACTGGCTCTGGCAGAACATCTGCACACACAGGGGGCTGCTGCAGCACGCCCATGCAGGGTGCTAACAGCACCTTACTGAGCTGGGGGCTGCCCAGCATGGCTGGTTTTACACTGCCAGCAAGGACAGGCCTGGCAAACACACAGCAGACATGCACAAACCTAGCTGGTTCCTCACAGCCTTGCCCTTCTCCACTTCTCCAGACTCCTGTCCCCTGGAGAAGGTCAGCACTCCCCCATCTTCTTCACTGTCTTTGGTTTCCTTTCCGCCGTCGTGGTTTTCACTCCCATATTCCTCCTCCTCCTCCTCCTCCTCCCTTCCTTCTTCCATGTCAGCATCATCTTCACCCTCATCTTCATCTTCATCCTCCCCTTCACTGCTCCCTGCATCATCCATCCCTTCTGTAAACTTCTCAAAGTCTGTGATATTCTGGAAGCTGAACTTTGGTGCCTTGGCCTCGACAGGTGGATCCTCTTCTTCCTCATCCTCCAGGTCATCCTCCTGCTCACTGCCAGCACTGCTGGCCTTCTCCCTGGCTTTAGTGCCAACACTGTCCTCCTCTTCTGAGCCTTCACTGTCACTGTACCAGTCATCTAATGCTTCTTCAGCTGTAAATGAGAGGAAAATGTTATTTACTAAGCAGAAAAATGTGCCATTTGCAGTGTTCATCAGCAACATCTCAGGCTGGGGCTCTTTGATGCCCAGCTTAACCACAGCTGTTCTTTGCCCTGCAACAGGGCCCTGGCGTTTGCCATGCTCAGTCACGTGCTGACATCATGTTTTGCCAGCAAAAAGAGGGAAAAAAATGAGATTTCTTACCAGATCCTTCTTCAGACAGAGCATCTCCCCAGAGCTCTTCCTGCAAAGCTTTCCGAGATGTGGCTTTTCCACTGTACCTCTTATCAGCTTCCAGGAGAGAGGCTGAAGCTCTTTTCCTGATATTGCCAACAGGCAAAATGTCATCCGTGGTTTCATCCTCAAATCTGTCAATCACTTTAGCAACTGTAGCTGTGGGGAGAAAAAAAACAGGGAAGGGGTGTCTGAACTGAGCTGAGCTCCAGTTTGGAAGGAGCAGCTGCAGGAAGGAGCCCTGGGCAGCTCCTCATGCTCTGCAACAACAGGGCACTGCACAGGAGGGCTGGGTGGCAACAGAACTCATGGAAGAGTCTGGCTGTGAGGCTCTGAGAAGCGCAGGAAAGCCGTGCAAATAATTTCCTGCACGGGGGAAAGGTTCCTGCATGAAGCAGAACACAAATGGAGCGAATCCAAGCCCTCCCAAGGATGCAGGAGGGTCTCTGAGAAGTACAGCCCTTCACGTGGAGGACTCTGCAAAGCTGCAATGCCTTCACTCACTTCATGCTTGCAGATTAAAAGAGGAAAACTCCAATTCAGATGCACTTTGACCTCTTGCTACAAATGCAAGCCACATAAATACATAAACATTTCAGAAAAGCTCAACAGAGGAAATAATTTCACTGCAGTTATTGCCCTCCTTCATCCCCATCTTATCCAGGACACAGAGCAGAGCAGTGCAGCCCAGAGAACACATCCCACCACCCTCCCTCCCTGCTTTCATTCATGTGCAAGGCACCCTGTGCCAAATTACAGGGTTAGCTTTGTTCGGGCAATCGAGCGACTCAAATCGCTGAGTACTCTTAATGTGTGTTTGGAAATGTTAATGCCTCACTTGGAGTGTTTGCTTGAGGCTGAGGGGGCAAAAAAACCTCCTGCTCATAACCAAAGCAACAAAATCTGCTCTAAGTACAGTCACTCCAGCTGGCAGAGGATGGCAAAATGCTGGGCACCAAGGGGCAGGGCCAGAATGGCCTGGGGGGCTCCAGGGAGCTCCTGGAATCCTCAGTCTTGGCACCACCACAGGATGAAGTTCCCCCCAGAGCAGCTGTGGCTGCTCCTGGATCCCTGGCAGTGTCCAAGGCCAGGCTGGACGGGGTTTGGAGCAGCCTGGGACGGTGCGAGGTGTCCCTGCCCATGGCATGGGTGGCACTGGGTGGGCTCCAGGGTCCCTTTCCACCCAAACCAGGCTGGGATTCTGTGAAGACCGGAACAAAATTACGGTTACTAAAATGGGCAAACACTTCTGCTGACCACGGTAACTTCCTCAGCGGTCACTAAGATGTTTCTTACAAGATACTATTGCGCTCACAGACTGCAGAGACGAGCCCGGCTAAGCCTGACACAGGCCTGATCC
>VXBT01004140.1:283776-299661 GCA_013400235.1 Oriolus oriolus | reverse complement strand
AAGGAAAAGATCTTTAAATTATGTATTAGAAGGTCCCAGTTTATCCTGCCACACTCGGGTCGATGCTGAGGTAAACACCGCAGTGTCGCCCCCCGGCTCCGCTCGCCTTTCCCTTTTCTTTTCTTTTCTTTCTTTTCTGTTTATTTTCCTTTTCCTTATTTATTTTCCTGCCCCCCTCCCCCGTGATTAGCCCTCCCGGGTTTCTTCCCACGTCGCTAAATGTTGTCGCTTACACTCCGAGCTCATGCATTGTTTATGGGAAATATAGTTAATAAATAATTACAAATTCGAGGTGTGCGGCTCTGCCTTTCACTGCCGGGGAAGTGTCCGGGAAGGGGCCGGTGGTGGCTGGGGGGGTCCCCGAGCCCGGCGGGGCAGCGCGGGGGGCTCCGGGGGAGCCCGGCGGGGGGTGCGGGTGTGCGACAGCCGAGCGGGATCCTTCACTCGTTAAAGGGCAGATAAAAGACGAATAAAAGAGAAAAGAAAGAAAAGTGGAGAGGTGGCGGGGGCGAGGGGGGGCTATAAAAAAAGAGGGTGAAGCGAACCCCCGGAGGATGCACCGCTCCCGGCTCATCCATCTTCATTGTCTCCGTGTGTGCAAAAGCAACTCCGGTCTAAGGAAAAGCCACTATCAAAGCCATGGCTTTATTTTATATCCTATAGATCAGGAGGGAGGCAAAGCTTTATTTTCGCCCAGAGACAGATATTTTATTTCTCTCTTACGGTTTTATGTGTGAGAGATGTCAAAAAGGTAAAATAGATTGCTAATGCATAGGCAAAACGAAGCTGTTTTGGCATGCTCTGTGTCAGGAGGGCTCCCGGGGAGCGCGGGCTGGGGATTTAGGGCTGATGGGGGACTCGGGGGGATTCTGCTAAAACATCTCTCTCCATAAATCCAGCCGCGTGGTCAGCGCGAGCGGCAGAAGGAGTTTTAAAGGGGAAGAGTTGGAGCGCGGCGGAGCGGAGCGGGATCCCGGCCCCGCTGCCCCCGCTCCGGCCCGGCCCGTTCCGCCGGGATCCCGGGGGGCCGCAGCCGCCGCTCCCATCGCTTCTCCCGGCGCATGGGCGGCGCTGGGGACCAGCCCGTGCCGCTCCCGGCGGCACAAAGCGCTGCCGGCTCATCCCGCCCGGCCAAGACGCGCCCCCCGCAACCTCCTCGCCTGATTTTAATTTTATTATTTCATTTTATTTTTTTTCCCCCAAAACAAGCACCCATCCCCCGACCATCGGTCCAACTCCCGGAGCTGCGGCTGCTCAGCATCTGCCTCCCCGACCCCGGCAGCGGATCCACACGGACCTTTTCCAAAGTTAAAATATATCTCCCCAAGCTGCAACAATTTTCATACTTTTTGACCTCGGGGATTTACTTAGCACGTTAAGTTCAAGGCTCAGAAGCCCAGGGCTATTACTCATTTAGGCACTCCCACCACCAACACTTTTCACCACATATTTTATCATTTGACTTCCTGGCTTAAATTCATGTTATGGCAAATAATGGATGGTAATACTTTCCCCCTTCCCCATGTTAATTGTCTTGTCTGACAGCCTCCGCATTTGAAGTGATTTAAAGCAAACAAGGGTGCAGCGAGAGCAGGAGACAACCCGGCACAAAACCTCTGCGGGAGCCCTGCGGCTCTGGCTCTTCCCTCCCAGCTCGTGGGCTGGATCCAGAGCACAGCAAAGCCTACCCCAAAAGCATCGCCCAGCCCTCGCTGGGGTCACTGCAGTGCTCAGGCCGCTTCTTCCCGGGGCCCCGCAGCCCCTGGGCTGACAGAGGGGGGACTCAGCCCTGGCTCCGGCCCCTCTGGCTTTGCTGCCCAAAATATTTCTTCCTTGGGGTGGCTGAAATGGGGAATCAGACCAGAGTGCTATTTGCAAATTAAAAAAAGCAAGGTGTACTTTATTAGGAAATTAATTATTTCAGTACCCCCAGGATTATATTGTTTTTCTAAGTTCTGTGGGCCTGTGTAATTTACTAATTTCACAGTGGCTGAACTTCCCTGGGAGTGAGAGTCAGTCTCCCCTCGCTGACACGCAGGCGGATCCTGCGCGGAGGCAGCGGCTCATCGGCAGGGAAGTGGGAGCCCAGAGCCTTCCCTCTGCTCCTGTCACCGACCTGCTGCGTGACCCTGGCCAAATTCCTTGGTGTTCCTCTTTCTGAGAGTGGACAGTGCCTTCCTTCCCCCCAGGAGCAGCTCTTCCTGCTGAGAAAGGAGTAACCACACGGGCTTCTCCGCCCAGCACTGCCACCGGCTTCCCGTATGCCTATGGAAAAAGGCTGCTGCCTCACACGTCCTTCTCAAGTAGCTGCAGAAGAGGATTCTCAACACAGACGGGTTTTTGTCATCAGCAGAATGTCAGGTTTGGTGCTGGCACCACTGTCATGCAGAGCGTTTGGGGAAAATAACTGAAACCCAGACAAACAGGACCACGGCAGAAACGTGCAGACGCAGGGGCAGAGCTCTGCTCAGCATCCCCTGGGCCAGGTGCCACAGCACCACACACTCCCCTGGCAGGTGTGAATCCAGAGTTCCTCGCTGTGTGTGTATCTGTCAGCTCAGTCCTGGCTAATCTTCTATCTATAGATTCTGTCATTTGGTACGGCGCTGGATCATATCCTATTTATATGATTTTCTATTTTAAAGGTTCTGAGAGGCCACGGAGGCTCAGGCCAGCCTGCCCTTCCTTCTCCCCACACACCAATCCGGGCAGCTGGGTTAGTGCAGCTCGAGCTCAGCAAAGCCCCTGGCTCCTGGGTGCCTCCCCACGCACATTCAAAGCCGCTGTTTCCTTCCCCTCATCCCTGAGTGATGCTCCAAGCGTGGCTGACGCGTGCACAGCTCATCTCAACGCCACGGCGAGGACGTGGCGTGCACAGCCACAATCCCATTACCCTGAGGTGCATCAGTATGCTGTGTTCAGGATGAGAAAAACCAGATCATTTTGGTCCAGAATGTGAAATTCCACTAGTTCCAGCTAATTTTTCCAGGAGTTGAGCTCCATTCCCATGAGGATCCTGCTGTCCCCACTGTGCCCAAGGGCAAGTCCCCACGCAGGGCAGAGTCACACGCTGGCACTACCAAGGACCAACCCTCCATGCTCAGAAGCACTTTAAAAAACAAATATTATTCTAAAAAAAAATCCTTGGCATTTTTGTGGCTCTTCAGAGCGTGTCACTGAGCTCTGGGGCCCAGGAGCTCCGTGCCAGCCCAGCCCCAGGGTGCTCCTCTCCTCTCTCTCTATCCACAGGTGGAGGTGGCTCCGGGGAGGCCGAGGCATCCACCCCCAAACCAGCATCACCGTGAAGGCACCCGAGATTTTCCCTTGCCAGCAAGCAAACCTTGTTTCCCCAAACCCTGGTGAGCAGATCCCCCAAGTCCCTTGGGCCTGTGCAGTATCACCACTCTCGCTGGGAACACGCAGCTGCAGCAGCCGGGATGTCTGTGGCAGCGACGTCGCCGACGTGTGAGAACGGAAACTCTGGGCTCAGAATTCCCCACCAGTGTGGCTTTTTCAGTCATTGAAATAAAATCTACATGGCTGTAATTAGTCAATATTTGTAAAGCCTCTAAGATTGCAGAGTAACTGGCTGAAGGAACTCGCACGGTTATTAGATAAATGCATTAATAACAACGGCGCTGGCTGGTGAGGAGACGTCGCTCCTAATGATGTACTGTTTATTCCCTTAAGGGTGTGCTAATAAACAAAACTCGTTTTTAGAATCTGGTGTATTTATTCCTCAGATCAAATAAGTTTCTCTGCCCACAGCATCACCTCCTGCTCGCCCTCTCTGCAGTCCCTCATTAACTCCTGCTGTGCCGGGCCCACAGGGACACACAGCCCTCGCCACACAGCACCCAGGTACCGAACCCTGCTGCCCTTGGCCTGACATCCTTCTGCCAGCACTGGGACACCCCAAAGGGTCCCCTAAGCTCTGTGATGGGCGTTTGTGCTCATCCCAGCCCGGCCTCTGTGGGAGTCCCTGATGGATCTCCGAGCCGCGGATCACCTGCACGCTCCCCAACCCAAACACACACCAAGGGTTCTGTCCCTGCTCTCTTGTCAAACCGGAGAAGCTGCTCCAGAGCTCACAGTGGGAAGGGTTTCCTTTCCCTCCGGGGCTCTCCCAGCAGCTCCGTGCCTGAGGTGTCCGTGCACGGGGTGAGGCACAGCGGGAGCAGCTCCGGGCTCTGCGCACAATCCCGGCTCTTCCCTCACACACCATCAATAAGGCGGACACTCAAAACAGATCTGCCCTGCACACCCGCGGGAGACTGCGGCCCTGCCCCGGGCAGCACAGGGAAGGGCTCCCTCCCCACCTCCCACCACAGCCTGCACAGGCAGAGGCAGAGGGCAGAGCCCTCAGGTGCTGAGGGGTCACTTCGGTGTTTGAGGGATGCTTTAGGGCTGTGTTTGGGGGATGCTTTAGGGCCGTGTTTNGTTTGAGGGATGGCTTAGGGCTGTGTTTGGGGGATGCTTTAGGGCCTTGTTTGGGGGATGCTTTAGGGCTGTGTTTGGGGGATGCTTTAGGGCTGTGTTTGGGGGATGCTTTAGGGCTGTGTTTGAGGGATGCTTTAGGGCCGTGTTTGAGGGATGCTTTAGGGCTGTGTTTGGGGGATGCTTTAGGGCCTGGCGTGCTCTACAAAGGCCATTTCCTACCGTGGCTTTTCAAACCCCCCATTAATATTCCTCAGGGCTGAGCCTTCACACGGGAGGGAAATGCCATTTCCAAACACTGACGCTGTCCTCATTCCCTGTTAGAATTCGAGTGCTTCCACACCAGAGATGCTGACCTGCTTAGCTTTAAAAATGACCATAGAAAGCTTTTCCCTGTGGCAATACTCAGAACACTACACAGGGACAGGGACAGCTGTGTTTGGGGTCCTGATGCCATCCAGGACACCAGGGTGGGATGTGGGATGAGTCCCACATTGCTGCAGGGCCCCGGGAGGAGGCTGTGCACCCTTCCAGAGGAAAAGCAGGTGGAGGTGGGCACCAATAAAGCATCCAGACCCTTCAGGTTTTTGTGGAAACCCCTGCCTTGGACACCCCAGGGCTGTGCCAGGGCTTGGGGCCCGTCTGGACACACATTGGCCCCAGGTGGACACATCTGTGGAACAGGCTGCTACTCACAAGCTGCAATAATCCATGAGTGTTCACAATTTAGGGAGAAAGAGGAGGAAGGACGTTTGAAAAGAGCAGTTTTATGACTTTTAGAATTAGCAGAAAATACCCTTTTCCTTGAGGATCCCCTGTGAGGTCCAGCCCATGCCAGGGAAGGGTGTGAGGCTGGGCCGGGCAGGTCCTCCCAGAGGCATCACCCCCAGAGCCCAGAGCCAGGGCAGGAGAGGGGGAAAATCACTTGTGACTTGAAAATTCCCATTTCCCCTGTTACTGTGAGAATCAGGAAATGCACATCACCCCTAGAACTGGGAACTGCACCTTTGGAGGGGAGTGCTCCGTGTGGGATCTGCCCGGGTGAAGGGGTCCCTGAGCAGGGAAGAAATTCCAAGCTAAAGAATAAAACTAACCTACAGCAGGGAGCCACGTGAAAACCTGCTCATCTTTCACTGCCCTGATGCGCTGCCGCTTTTTTTGTGTGTTTAAAAAAAATCAACGAAGCACCTGAGTTAACATGAAAACAAAAAATCCTCAGTTAGAACAACTCTGAAATGGTCATACAAACAAATATATGCATTAGATGTTAAACCTTCTATCAGAGAGCTCAGCTGGAATTTATTTCTTTTATAAATCTGCAAAATATAATTAAATTGGTGACGGTTAAAAAAAAATAAATAAAGAAAAAAAAAGAGAGCCCGGTCCAAACCCTTATAAGGATATTTCAGCCATGCTGAGGTTCCTTTTCCATAAATGTTAAGCAGACATCTGTAAACATAATTGGAATTTACTGCACACGTGAATAACTGCATATAAATGAGCCTGGATGGTTGGGGTTTAGGAAAGGGCTGCAGGTGCCCCCCCTTGCCGATAAGACTCCGGCGTTCCCGGCGCACATCCCAGCTCAATTCCAAATGTCAATTCTCTACATTTTAATTTTTTTTTTTTTTTAAATAATTTTTTTTTTCCCTGGCTGTTGCCTTGTTACATTTATCATAAAGCCTCTATAGATGAGACACGCTGTGGAATTTTGTGCGTCCCCAGGTTTGTTTACCAGGCTGATAGTTATTCTTTTGGAAAATGCGGAGTGGTATTGTCAGGCATTGCTTAATATTAATGACAGAGATCTGGGCATCGAGAGAGCTGAATGAGCACAACTTCATTTCACCATTCCTCATTTCTTTCCACATTTTGTCTCCCTTCCTTCCCTTTTCTTTGCCTTCTCCTTTGTTATGGGAAACACTGCGCAAGGCATGGAGCCCTCTGGCCCCAAACCCGCAGGAATCAGTGGCCAGATCCCCGTTTTTCAAGTCAGTGGAAAAACATCCAATTTCTACGGCCCAGGAACAAGCTTTGAACTTTATGCCCAGGGCTGGGAAGTCCTCGTTGAAGCCTGTGCCCCACGATGAAGGTGCCTCTCCTCCCCCTCCTCACGTCCTTCTCCATCCTCCTGTCCCCACTGAGGTCTGGGGAAAAGTTGGGAATCCCATACCCGGAGCAGCAGGGAGGGCAGCCCCATTTCCTGTGGGGTTATTGAAAACAAAGAGCTGTGCCCATTCCCAGCTGAAGCCAGCTCAGCCTTGGGCCGTGGATTTACAGGGGCAAAGCCAACCAACGCCGCCTTTCCAAAGCAAATACCGGGAGTGGGATCCGATTATCCCCACGGATCCCTTCCAGCTCTGGATGTTCTGCGATTCTGCAGAACAGGAGCCTGAAACCCACTGGGCCTTTGGGGCTGGGGAAAGACCACACGGCCCAGCAGAGAGGGCCAAAGCCAGGAGGAGAAATCCACCCCATCCTGGGATAACCCCTTGGATGAACCCTCCCAGCTTTCTTGAGTTCCAGGGGAGGCTCCCCACGGCGTCTCTGCACCGGGGGCTCCAGGCTGGGGGGCCAAGGGGGTGTTTGGGGGAGCTCGGTGGCCGCTGCCCAGAGGTGACCATCAGCACAGCCTGTGCCCTGCAGGAGGGGACAGCCCCCACCCCCCGCCCCGGCACGACGGGAGGCGTTCCCGGGAGTTCTTTGGGATAAGGGCGCTATCCCGAGAGCCGGCGCAGCGCCGGGGTGATTTATTCCATTGTCACCCTTCAAAGGCGCAGTTGTTTACCATCCATCTCTCTCCGCTGGCTCTGTTTGTTTGGAGGGGCCGGCGCAGGAAGCTCGGGGGGATCTGGGAACATTCCCGGGATGGGCCCCGTGCCCGCCCCTCTCACCTTGACTGCGGAGCCGGCGGGCGCGGCATCCCCGCGGCTTCCCCAGGGATGCTCCCGGGGACGTGCGAGCGCCCGGGGCTGACCTGAATTTAACCTCTCCCCGAGCCCCTCGTTTGCCGAGCACGGGAGGTGAGAGATGCGGCAGCCCGGCCACGGCCGGCGACAAACTGCCGGCGTTTCTTGGGATGGCGCGGTGACACCGGGGCTGGGGAGTGCCACAAGCCCATCCCGGCAGGACCCACCAGGCAGAGCGGCCCCCGGCCCGCAGCACCGCTGTTTCATAAAAGGTTGCTATCAGTCATTTTACAATTCAAAATTACCAACTAAGAGGTTGCTTTTGTTTTTTGGTGTTTTTTTTTTTTTTTTTTTTTTTTTCCCAGGCCGTTCCAATTTCTCCCAAATGCAGCTATTCGATTTTAGTGTCAAAGAGATTTTCTCTCTCTCTCTCTCTCTCTCTCTTAAGTTGTTTTCACTTAAAAAAATAATAAAAACCAGAAGTCCTGGAGCACCAGACAGAATAATAAGCAGACTCACTATTTAGTCACAGAATGATCTGAAATTTCTCCAAGGAAACATATTTGCCACTGAAAAATACTGGAAAAATCTGTGTGAAAGTTTTGCCTTGACATTTAGAGGAGGTTTAGAGGAAACAGGAGAGCAATCTTTCCCCATCACTTTCATAGTTCGTTATTTTTCCTTCCCTCTCTCTTCTCATCCCCAAGAGTTTCCTCCAGGGTGGGAGTTGTGGGGAAAAAAGGAGAGGGATGAGCAAAGAATTGGGAACCTCTGGGATGTGGGGTTGAACCAGAACCCCAAACCTGAGCTTGCCAGTTGCTTTTGTCCGGGTTTTTCACTCCTTCCTGCCAACCCTTCCTTCCCTGTGCCAAGGGGTCTGTCACATCCAAATCCATGGAATTATCTATTACAATACTTCAATATTTATGACACAGATTTTGCCTGGGCTGCTTTGTAAATCCTGGCACAAAGAATAGCCTTCCAGCCGAGAGCCACAATTGACCAACAGGAAGTCAGGACTGCAATTTAAAATATATATTAAGAAGTCTTTAAGTGAACATTTTGCTTAAATTAGGAGATGGGCCATGATTCAAACAATAAGGCCTCACCAAAGAGAATTTTCCCAGCAAATCAGTCCAGGCTGCAGAGAAGGCTCCGGGGCTGCAAAGGAGCAATCCTGACCTCCCAAGGCTATTTGGAATTTTTTATTTTTCATAATTTTTGTTGTCAGGACTTCACCAAGAGCCTTCTCCTGGTGAGAGTTTTGGGGCTGCAGCCCAGTCCCAGTCCCGGGCAGAGCTCACCGGGCGTTCCCCAGCTTGGTTCTCACCCTGGATCACGGCATTCCAGTATTTATGAAGCCTCTTTTCAATAATTATCACGCTGTTACATTGGTGAGTTTCTTGACAAGTTATTAAATCATAATTTCTAATTTAAATGCCAGCTTTTGGCGTGCATGCCTGCTCAGGATAAGCTCATTTTCATTTTTATTAAACATCACCTATTAAACACAAGGAGAATTTTCTCAGGAATAACAGAAAACACCACAGGTGCCTTATTTCCCAGCTCGTGTTGTGATGGTTTCAAATAATTCCCCAAACACACAGCCACAACAAGGGAGTCGTTCTGTGCTCAGGCGAGGACCGGCGGCTGCAAAGACACTTCTGTGGATGAGCAGGGGCTGCTTGGCACCTTCCCTTGGGTTTTAACCCTCGACAAACCCCCCAGCTGCAGGCTCTGCATCCTCCCCCGGAGCACCTCCACCTCCCAAACCCGAAGAGCACTGGCATAAATGCGAGGGGCAGCTCAGGATGTCTGGGTGAGGCACCGGTACCCACAGCGCTCAGCGCCCAGGGCTGTTCTGGAGGCTCCTCACACGGCAGCCACATCTCAGCGCCACCTCACTCCTGGCTTTTCAAGCAGATGGTCAATTAATTATGCTCCTTTGGTGTTTATAGTGCCTGGCCCTGGGCTCAGCGGCCCAACTGTGTCCCCCAGGCTGCAGGGACGGCTGGAGTGGCGCTGCCAGCTCCGTTCCAGCCGGAGTTACCCTCCCCAGCCCGTGGGGTCCGCAGATCGAGGGGTGGCATGTCCACAGAACCCGGTACCAAGCCCACGGATGTGGCACAAACTGTGCAGAAAGGGGACCAGGCAGCTGTTTTCATCTGAAAACACGAAATGAAAGGAAAGAATAACACCAGTGCAAGAGGCCTGGGTGAGAGGATGCTCAGGAACATCTCCGGGGATGGAGTTCCCAGCTTGGCCCCTCTCTCCGGGATGGATTTTGTGCTAAAACCCTGCCACGCTTTGGGACTGATAGGAGAAGGAATTACCCATTTCCCCCCAATGATTTCCATCTCCAGACTGCACATTCCCCATGATCAGACTGATTAGTTAAATAAATCATCCTTACCTGAAGATAATCCATTTACGCTTTTTAATTAAACACAATTATGACAATTTGTTCTGCCTCCTGCCAGGCTGCCTGCGCAATTGAGGCCCAGGGCAGGAAACTTTTGTGCCTCTGCTTCCCTCAAGGCCAAAAAAAACGAGCAGAGCAGTGCTGAAAGTGCCACTTTGGGTGATGGAGCTGAAGATTGTTGGGGAAAGAGTAACAGGGGGAGTTTGGGGAGCTGCTTGAGATCATGGGGGGCCTGTGGGACAGCTGTGGGCTTCTCCTGTGCCACAGCTGCACTGGAGCGCCAGTGGAGTCCCTCCACCCTCAGTTTTGGGGCTGCACATCCTCCTGCTCAAAGCAAGGTGCAAACACACAGCCAGGACTTTCCCCCAACCAGCGCCATGTCCTTGGCCCAGCCCCACAGGGCACAAACCCACGGCCCCGTTTGCTCTGCCAGGGGCTTTCATCCACATCAGCTTCCCTCCAACTTGCTGCCCCCAGAGTGAGAGACAAAAAGAGCCACAATGAGAGAGCTTAAATAGATGTTAGAGACCTTGCAGGTATTTAAGGGCCCTCTGCAGCCCCTCTCCCCTCCCCTCGCTCAAGTTCAACTGCCAGGAGTACAGCACACTCCGTGCTGTTTGTTTTGGGTTCAATGGCATCTCATTTACACGTGTTAATTGCAACTAATTGGCACTAATTGGATGAACAGGAAACCCTCTGGGAGCACTCATACCTTTAATTTGTAGTAAATATCATTAATTAACATATGCTAATTAGAGCCAATTAACATTGATTAAGGGTTGCCAGCTACTTGGAAAGTACAACTCTCCACGTTGTACAAAGTCAGCACAAAATATGAGGCACGTTTTAAGGATGACACAGGAGGCAGCACCTGGGATCTCCCCTGCCAGCTGTGCTGGACACACCGGGAACGCTGGGCTCCCACCCCACGGCCAGCCCACCCCAGCACCGGGCAGCCAGGACAGCAAATGCAGCCTGGAAGTGTTCAAAAACCACGGGGATGTGGCACTTTGTGACGTGGATGAGTGGGTTTGTGGGGTTTGGTCAAAGGTGGGATGTGGCCACCTTGGAAGCCTTCCCCAACCTTAAGGATTCTGTGGTTCTGTGAATCCAAAATGAGTTGGGGCTGCCCAAAATGCCAACCCCAGCATTGGTGGCTGAGGGATACTGGGCACCTCCTGGCAGGCAGGTCTGTGTTAGGGGTCCCTGGCCTTCGGGACCAAAGTTAAACCGTCCCTTTCCTGCCTGTGTCCATCAGGGACTGACACGCTGGCCGTGGGATGCAAGCCCAGCACGCCCCATGCCCTGCAGTGACTGTCCCAGCTGGATGAAGGGAAGGGGCTGGTCCCGACCAGCCCTGCCCACGGCCAGGGGCTGTGCCTGTCTCCACGGGCCTGCAGGGAGAACCAAGGCGCTGCTGCCCCAGTACAAACCAGTTCCTCCCTGTGGAGAGCCCCGACTGGGCTCCAGGGGAGGTTTCCACATGTCCAGGCTTGGCAAAACTCCCCGAGAGTTCATCCCAAATCGCTGTCCAGCCGCTGAGCTGGCTCCTGGCTGTGCACAGCCCTCAGGGCAGGCAGGTGTGCGAGTCCCTGTCCCTTGCAGCAGGACGTGTGCGGAGCAGCGATTGGATCCGGGAATGTGGGTCAGCGCATTCCCGGGGTCCGCACGGGGCCCGGGGCCGCTCCGCACGGCTCAGCCCCGCTCTCTGCCACACAGATTTACCCAGCGACACCCAGAGCTGCACAGGAACACGGCAAAGCGCCGCGGGCTGAGATCCTGCTGCTCCCACGTCAGCGGCGGGGGTGGCTGTGGATCCCTGCAGCCGGGAGCCAGGGATGGAGCTCCGAGGGAGGAACACCAGAGTCAGCAGCGTGCAGCATTTCGTGGCAAAGACACCCCGTGGCCCAGCCCCGCTGCCAGCACACGGCCACACTCCCCTGCAGATCCCCTGGGACAGCACCGACACCAACAGGCCTCCGGGAAGTGCTGGTGGGGAAGGCGAGCACAGGGCCCTTCGGCAGTGCCTGGTCATGGCATCTCCCTGGATCCTTCATGGCCCTGCCTCTGCCACCCAGGGATCGCCAGCGGGCTGCCAGGACAGACCCCAAGCCCACTCATCCCAGGGAATGATGGAAAGAAATACGGGATTTGACTGCTCTGACAGTGGAGATGAGCGACCTGGGGGTGTCCACACACGGCCGAGGTGATCACAGGAGGCTGATGTTCAAACACCTCTTGTTCTCCTAAACCTTTTGCACTGAAATTATCACCGACCTGTTTACTCTGCTGTTTACCATTTTATCATCTGATAAACAACTGCTTATCAGTTTGTGTAGAAGGATGGAGAAGTGCAGTGCTTAATCCCAACAAACACCTGGGAGGAGACGCGGTCTGGGCCGACACTGGATCTGTTTCCCAATTTACATGTTCTAAAAGGATTAGCTTCTGAACTGGAGGAAGCAGAGGCTGGGGTTGAGACACCACAGGGAGAAGATGCACTGTAAATTCCCTGGATTTTGTTGTTTGTCTCAGCCTGGGGTTTGCTGGCAGAGCGGGAAGCACGAGGTGCCGGCGGAAGGGATTGTGTGGAGCCGTGCCCATGTGCTGTCCATTCCCAGCTCCTACAAACATCCCCTGCACAGGCTGGGGACACAATTAGCTCTGCCTCTAATTGCAAACCTACCCCATCATTTGAGGGCTATAATTAAAACACAGAGTTTGAGGCCCCTTTCCAGCCAGTATTTTCACTGTTTATATCACAGACTGCCCAAGACAGGGTAGAGGATGGAAAAGGGATGGGGAAAGATGCTGCAGCCCAAATCCCATTCTTTTGGGATGCCCCAAAAGAGTCCAACACCCACCCAGGGTGGTGGGAGCAGTTCCCAGAGCTTTGGGAACAGTGTCACAGCCCAAACCCCTCCCTTTGTCCCCAAAGGCCATCCCCGAACAACGCCATGGCAGGAACAGAAGGATTTATGGCTGGTACTTTTTCCACGACTCCAAGAGTTGTAAATTTTCCAAGACAGACACAGAGGGGAAGCGCTGATGGAGCTGCATCCCCTCACCTTTTCTGGAATTCAGGGATGTTAAAATCCCTGTCCCCAGCCTGGACACGGAGCAGGACCAGCACAGACCCCCTTGGGGAAAAACCAGGATCGATGTCTAAAAACGGGCTGTGAAATTTCAGACAACGGCAGTGAAGGGCGACATCTGAGAACCTGAAAATGTATTTTTCAAGATTTTAATAAAAGAGGAGCACCACTGAGACATTTAAAGGGGAATCAGAAAGGTGATAGGCTGAAAATGTCAACAAAACACAGACATACAAATATATATATATATTTATATATGGACACACAAGCTGCCCCCCTGTGAGGATGTGCTCAATAATCCAATCCCAGCTCCCCCTCTAATTACAGTGATCCCACGACCCAGGACTCCTAACCAGGGCTTTAAATCAGAGTTTACAGTATTTAGGAAGCGTTGTCAATAATGTTTACAGTGAAATAATTACTGAAGTGATTTTAATTTATTTTCATTAATGATAATCTTATTAAAGCAATTAATTAAACCCAAATAAGGGACATGACATTGTTTGGTGGTTACACCCTGGTAAGCAAACAAGAGGAATAATCACATTTCCAGCAAGGCAGAGCAGTGGCCACGGAGGACCCAGGACCCTGCTGCTGCTCCAGGTGGGTCCTTCTAACGGTTGGATGTTTCGGGGATGCTGCTGCTCCCCACCACCCCATGCCCTCCTCACCAGGCACTGCTCAGCCAGGCAAACCCCCCTGGTACCCACCCACCTACAGCAAAAAGGTCTTTTGTTCCCCTTGGGACTGCCCAAAATGTGAAAAACTTCCCTCAAACACCCCCCAAATGCATCCTCAGCTCTGGCTCACTGTGGCTTCTGACCCCTTACCAGGTGGGAGGTGATCAGGTTTGTACCAGCAGGGTGTGAGAAACCCAGGAAGATTTGACAATAATCCCGAGCGGGGATTCCTCGGCGAAAAGATACAAGTTGGGGGAATGACTCAAATGCTTGCAAATTCAACACCTCTTTTTGTTTTATGACAGCCCCAGCATCCCTCTGCCCATCCAAGCCCCTTCAACAAACATTATGCACGGGATTTATTACGGATGTATCCTATTTACCAGGGACTGCGGTGATATATGGTCTTCCTCCATCAGCTGAGCAGTAAAGTATATTGTTCTGACCCTTCCACTCCCTCCATTTGCCTAAGACTCCAGCCACTTGATATTTTTCCAGTTCTGACATTTCAAACATGCAATGCCATATGTATTGCCACTTCCAGGTAATTATCACGTAAAATTAGGCTGGTCTTGTACATGAAACCAGCAATTAGCCAAGGATTGAAGGTCAAAGAGATCTCATTTATAGAGTCTCTAACAAAATGTTAAGTGTAAATGTGTGTCAGATGGTCCAGGATGCCGGATTATATGGGGTCATGACAACGGGGCTGAAGTGTCATCAAGCACGATGTAACCAGTCTGTTGGGCACAGCAGTACAATCTGGGACTTATCTCTCCCAGCCTTATCAGAACCCGAGCTAAATCTAGGACACGGCCTTAGAGGAGTTTCTGCAGAAAGCAGGAAAATGACTCGCAGCCCATTGTTTCCCCGGGAGGGCTCTGACAGGAGCTGCTCTGCACTGCGGCGTGTGCTGTGTGACAAACACCGGCCCTGTCCCCCGGGACATGTCCCAGCCGGAGCAGGACCTCGCTGGTGCCACTGGGATGAGGGCAGGTTTTGCCCCAGCCCCGCCCAAGGAAGGGCAGCAGTGCCACGAGGAGCTGAGTGGGACGTGCCAGGGCTGGCTCCTGCCCTGGGGCTCTGCCACACTCCCTGTCCCTCTGTGCCGCTTTCCCTGCCAGCCTGTGCCACGCTCCCTGTTGGGCTCCAGCACAAGTGGACGCCCTGGGACCGTAGATCCCACTCCAGCTCCAAAGGGGCTCTTCCTTCCAGGAACAAATCAGCCACCAGGACCATCCCATCAAATTTTGATGCCATCAGAGCAGGATTATGCAGCAGGCCCAAAGGCATTTGGGACCCTTATCAGGTGCTGATTTGTTCAGCCCTTGGGGAGACACCAGCCTGCATTTTTGTGGATGCAGAGCCTCACCCTGCAGCTCCAGGGGAGGCAGAGCCCAGCTCCTGGGGACACCACAGTGCTGGGCCAGACCTCCCCTGCCATCTCCACAAGCAGACAGGAGGATTTCTGCTCCTTGCACAGGGCCTAGGAAGGTCTGTTCTGAGCAGAGGAGTCAAGGATGCTTTCATGTGAAGGCATCCTCTATCAATCTCACCTAAGTGTTTGTGGCTGGAATCTCTCCCAGAGCTGATCCCTCTGTTTTTCCCTACCCAGTGTAATACTGTCCCCTTTTGCAAATGCGTTTTGGTGAGCAGACACAAAAGCCAAGCCAGTGGAAGAGGCCTGTGCCAGGACTGTGGCTGAAGGCGATCTCCTTTTCCGACTCGGAAAGCGGCTGCCTCACAGTCAGGTGTTCAAAAGCCTCTTTGCACAATTTGCTTATTCTCACCTGTATAACATTCATCCTTTCCTCCTGTCACTCCAAAAAGGAGAGAAATAACACAGAAAAGTCTTTTCTTCAACAACCCAACTGCTTTCCAATGGGGTACATCCTCCATCAGCTCTGCCAGCTCCTCCAGGTCCTCGCTGTGCGTCACTCCCACCCCGTCACTGACCCCCATTCCCGTTCCAAGCAGTGTTTTCCCAACCCTGGGAAGTGGCAGATGTGGCAGATGCCTTTCACGCATTTCTCTCACAAGTTTCTCCTCCCCATCCCTCCCCGCTCCCTGAATGCCATCGCCTCCTCCGCTCTCCTCCCCTCTCCCGCTCCGCTTCCCAGCCCGCGGCGCTCCCGGCGCTGTGCCCTGACTACCAATGATGCTCCAGCCCTGCTCTGCATTCCGGCTGGAGCCAGAGGTGGGGAGCGCCCTCCCGCCCCGCTCCCGGCGCTGCTGCTCCCGCACAGGGCTGGGGAGAGGCCGGGACGTTCCCATTCCATGGAAACACGGAGCCAGCGCTTTGCTAACTGCAAACGAGGGAACCATTCCCAATGAGGCCACCC
>VXBT01004140.1:258886-282788 GCA_013400235.1 Oriolus oriolus | reverse complement strand
GGATGGATGGATGGATGGATGGAGGGATGGATGGAGGGATGGAGGGATGGATGGATGCTCCCTGTGCCCACCAGAGCCGATGGTGCCATCGCACCCTTCCTTGGCATCCAGACCCCGACCCAGACCTGCCAAAGCCACGCTAAGGACGGCCCCAAACTTCCCTGGCTCTTCCCCTGCAGCAGTCCCGGCCGTCCCCTCCCTCCCCTCCCAGCAGCCCAGGTCGCAGCGGCACTTAGCTAAATTATATAACTGCAAACAAAGTGTGACAGCTTTATTTGTAATTATACCGTGTTTAAAGGAACAAGATGAGCTTAATGAGTTAATAAAGTGGCTGCCTGTCAAAGCAGGGGCTGCTGTGCCTCGGCGGGTCCCACACGGGGCTCATGCATATGGAGGGCACCCGGGTGCCCCCGGCCATGGCAACGCGCAGGTAGCAGCCCGTGGCCAGCTGCCCCCGTCCCACCAGACTTGTGTGAAGTGAAGACTTGTGAGGAGCGAGCATTTTGTCTCAGCACACTTGACAAAACAAAGACAACTCACTCCTCTGGTTTCATGCCACATTTTTTATTCATAAACAAGCTGTTGGCTGTAAAGACATGATAAAACTCGAGCTCAGAGGAGGCTGGCGAACATTTGAATGCAAATCCTCAGCTGCTACAAATCCGTCCTATTATTCAGCCGATTTCCACCCCCCCCCTCCCCATTTTTGTCTTATGCTAAGCTAGGCAGGATCCCAACCAGAGATATGTGATAAACTCTGGTCAATGCAAAGAAAGGCACCGGCATAAAAATTCAAAGGCTGGCGGGGAGAGGGGAGGCTCTGCGGGGTGAGGGAGAGGAACAAAGGCCACCCTGCTGCCGGGGGCTCTCCCAAGGTTCAGCTCTACATGCACAGCATTGCTGCTTGGGGGCTTTTCCCACCTTTTCTTGCCCTATCCAGGTACTTTATTCCCAGAAGGGGTGAATGGGGATAATTTGGCCAGCAGAAGGGCAGGGAGGGCAGCCCGGCTGCTGCTCCGGCATGGAATAATCCCAGTCAGAGGCAAGAAGGGGGTTGGAATGAGAGGATCTCTGGGGTCCCTTCCAACCCAAACCATTCTGTTGTTCTATCAAAACCAGGAGCTTCCAGCCCTCAAGCAACAGAAAAAAAAGCCCACCTAAAAAACCACAATACAGATTGCTTTTATGAACCAGGAACGGAGCAGGAATTCGGTATTTTCCATTTTCACCCCCAAACTTTCAGAGATGTTATAGCACACACAGACCCGCACGAAGGGGATGAGGCTCTCTGGCTGCAATTTCGGGCTGAGAAAACCAAGTTTCAGGTTAGCTGCAAGGCTGATGCTGATCAGGGAAGACCAAAGACACCACGGGGTGCCCAGGACCTCAGTCAGTAAGTTAAACCCAGCTCTGCCAGGGCCCCAAGTACCCCATCCCTACTGGTATAAGTCCAGATGTTTCACTGAGCTCAGCTCTGAAACTTAATCTTGTTTTTAGGCTGGACCTGACCTGGCTCTTGTGGAGCCCCCTGCCCTTGTAGACATTTGTGGAAGTCTTTTAACCCTGTTTTCTCAGCGAGCAGGAGCTGACAGCTCCCCACCCCACAGACCCCACTGGGGTGAGAATGGCTTGTGGCCTCGTGCAGAAACAGCTTTGCCCTTGGCCATAACAGAGGGAATTTCCTCAGGGAGAAGGAAAAAAGTGGAGAAGAGGAGATACAGTTCAGAGAGATGAGTTTTGCATGATAATTGGGAAATAAAGAAACTAAAAGTTCGCGGGAATTCATTTGCATGAGAAGGCAAATGGGAAAAAACAAAGACAGATTATTTCGTGCAGCCTCTATCTAATAAATTATTTGGAGAAAAAAATGCCCCAGAGGTCGAGATTGTGAGCAGGAGGGCTGGGGGTCACTCGAGGCTGTGGGTTTGCTGCTCTGGATCCTGACTGATAGAGATATTTGCATTTCTGGGGTAATTCTGCAGCATGAGGAAATTGCTATCACGGCCTTCCAGGACACCCCGCATCCTCCACAGAAACCATTAAGCCCAATCCCTTTACCTCCCTGCTAAACAAACAGGGCTGATGTCACAGCCCAGCTGTGCTTCCACAAACACCAAACACTGATTTGATTTTCAGTGGCACCTAAGGCAGGGTGGGCAGTCGGGGTGTCCCGGTGCAGGGTGCATCCGCAGGCACCGCGGGCAGAGCTAAATGCTGAACTGCAGCTGAAATCAGAGCCAGGCAAAGCACCCACAGGAAATGAGGGACCCCACAAAAAACACCTTTCATTCTCTGAGGCAAATTACGAGGCACAAACTGGTTTTCATCAATGCACTCATTATTCTTAAGCGCTCAAGCAGTTTTTGGTGAGCCTAAGTTGCACGACGTGAATTGAAGCCCCTGGAATGGGCATCGCTCACGTAGGGGCTGGTCCCTCAGGAAGGTGAATTCCCTTCCTGCACACCCTTCGTGTGCTGGCAGCAATGCATGGACACCCTCCAGGCACCTCTGGCTGGGGTTCTGCAGGAACAAACCCTGTCCCCGCCTCTGTGAAGGCAAAAACCCCACGGATGTGATCGCTGGGGGAAAAGGCAGAGCAGGGTGTGAGTGGGGACACCTTGGAAAATGCTGAGACAGGAAAGGAAAATGCTGGTGGGTGTTTTCTGCCAGCTCTGGCATAGCTGGAAGAGGCCCCGGGGCAGGACAGGTTTAGATGTGAGTTTAATCTTCAACCTGAGTTAAAGCACAGCGCTGGCCGCTCTGTGCTCCCCTGCCCGGAGTTTTTAAGGTGCCTCTTTCTACAAAGGGGCACCACGGGCGCCTGCCTGGCCGGGAGAGGCTCCTGTGGGTGCTGAGGCCGAGTACCAGGAGGGACCGAAGCGATGGCACCGCCCCGGCTGGGCCCGGCCCCGGCTCCCTCCCCACACTTCGGGCAAGGCGCAGGTTCCCGGCGCTGGGGTCGGATCAATGCAGGGCCCCTGCTTGTGGACAAGAGGAGAGACTTAATTCTAATCTGTATTGACTGCTCAGTGCTTTGGCTGCCAATTTGCATCACGGACTTGTCTCAAACAATGATGTGGGCCTGGCAGGTTCTCTCACAGTAATCCATACCAGGGGCAGCATCCCCAGCGCTCCTCGAGGCCCACACATAAAAAACACACACTTAACTGCTGCACAGATACTGCCTCAGTATTTGTCCACCTTCATCTCTCATGTGCTCAAAGCCCAAGAATGCTTTCAGTGTTTGGCAGCGGAAAGAGGCCACTCTCTGGAGAGAATTTCCATAAGTTCTTATTCTGAAATATTTTGTCATGGTGCCTCATGTCCAAGGAGCAGGCTGGGGAAGGTGGGTGGCGAGGAGGGAGGAAGCCCCAAGAGAGCCAACTCCATCTCCTGCCTCCTCCAGCACCATCAGTTCCAGTTTACTGAACACCCACAGCTTTTGTTTCTTTAGAAGCTGAAAATTTGTGATTGAGAAAAAAATATCTCAGTGTTTTTTGGCTAAATGTCTTTGGAGTTCCCCTTATTTCCACTTTGATTTTTCCCCATGTTTTTAGCAGCCCTGGCCACAGCATCCTCTCTGTTTGTGCCTGTCAAAAGGAGTTTTATAAATAGGTTTCTGCTCTTGGGTATTTAAAAATACAAAGCCTTCAAAGATGGCTCTGAGGAGAAACAGCCACTTTCTTAGAGGATAAATAAATAAAACCCCACTTTGATGCCACCCCAGTGACACTGGGGCAACTGGAGGAGTGACAGGCCAGGGCACAGCCATCGCTCCCGGCCCGGGATGGCAGCCACAAGAAATACAAATATGGATAATAATGTTTTCCCCAGCTACAGTTTTCCTACTCCAGCGTGGAGAAATGGCCTGCTCATCCAGCAACCGTAGAAAATCTCAATTTCCCACATAAAAATATTAGTGGCTGGCTTAAAATATTAACATGTGGATCGCATTGCCCTCAGAAGCTGTGGGATCGGAGTTTAGCATCAGCAGTTAGACACAGATATGGAATTAAAAATGTAAGCAGAGGCTTTTCAGGCCTTATTACGGCAGCGGGGAGGCCCTGCAGGATGGGCAGGAGGAGGGAGGCACGAGCAGGGCCAGGCCTGTGGCTCGGTCCTTTCCTCTCCCACTGCCACCCCCAGGCTGGGGAGCTGCCCCAGTCCTGGCCCAGGGGGTGCCACCCAACACCCCCAAGGTCACTCCACGTCCTCCACCTGGAATGGAGCAGGACAAGGCGTCCTGGGGCTGTGGGAGCTCCTGGTGGAGTTGTGCAGGGTAAGGGTGGGGGGCATGTGCCATGGGGTGAGGGCTGCATCCACCCCGCGCCATCCCACAGGGAGCCAGCCCGGCCCTGGCGAGGCCTCTAGGGGCTACTGTAACACAAATAATGAATAATTACAGCAATATTAAACTGCCAAACAGCAGATATTGCACCAGCCCTGCACAGAACAACACACAAACCCCCCAAGGGAGCAGAGACCCCGTTCCCTGAAGGTTTGGGCTCGGCTGGTTTCCCATGAACGTGCCAGTGCCAGCCTGGGCAAGTTGGGAAGAGCAGAGTTTGGCAGAAGGTTGGCGCTGGAAACAAAAAAACTGGCCTAAATTATTATTCCACCCATAGCCTTCACAAGGAAAATAGAAGCAGCAGATTGAGGCCTGTTTTCATATTTGATAGGGAAGCAGATAAATGGCAGGCAGCTTGCTCTGATAAGGCCTTGCTCTGGGCATAACCTCTCTCTCTGAAAGCCTCTTACTATGCATAGAGTCAGGCTATCTGTGCAGCTGCACCTTGACACAAATATATCTGCACCCAAGATGAACCAATTCCCCCAGAAATTACAGGAGTGGGATTGCATCTGGGGAAGGGGCCGCAGCCACCGCTTGGCCACCTTCTTTTTTTAACGGTACTGTTTCCCCCCAAGTAGCTTCTCAGACAAACATCTTTTCCCTCATTCTGCCTTCTCCCCCTGCTTTGCTCCGTCCCCAGTGCCAGCCATGAGCAGGAGGGGTGATGGGGATGGGGGTCTGGAGGGTGGGTGCTCCCCTCCACCTCAGCACCACTTCGCAGGAAAAAGGGATTTAACCCTCCTGAGCAACCTCATGCTTGGAAATCACCCCCAAATTTTGGGGGAGCAGCGGCTGAGGTACCGTCAGTGTAACCTGTGAGCTGCCAGGTGTGATGCTGTACAACATCCGTGTGCCCATCGCTCCACCTTGGGCATTCCTGCGCTTCCCAAACTCCCTGAGTGTGCCCTTGGAGCCCAAACTCCCTCCCTTTCCATGGGACTGGATCCTATGTACCAAAGTACTTTGGGAAATGGGCTCCAAAGGCATCAGGATCTGATTTCCAAAGGCCCCCATGCAGGACAGGGGCCATTCCCATTGGAATACGGTGACAGCCAGTCACCTTAATGCCCCTGTGTCCCTGACACTTTGGGAGCAGAACAAATGTCCTGGTGCATGTGACCTGTAGTGGGGAAGGAGAGCTGGGCCAGGGCTGAGGAACTCGAGGATCAGGAATTGCAAGGCAGGAAAGGCTTTTCCCGTCTGTGTGAGCAGAGCCTCTTCTCCCAGCACAAGGAATTCCCCAAGGAGCCAGAGCAAACCAAAGGAAGAGCCAGTTACACAGATTTGGGAGAAAAGGAGCAGAGAGATCCCAGGAAATGGCCACACTAAGTGGGTATCGAGCAGCTCTGACCAAACCCATATTCATTCCCAGCCCTGAATGGCACCAGCAATGTCCTTGCTACCACAACCGCTATCTTTATTTTTTTTTTTAACCAGAAGGGACTGCAAATGAGTTTTCCAGCTGCACGGCCACTCTAAAGACTTTATCCTAATGTTCTGTTTCGTGGTGACATGAGTTCTATCATCATAAGAAGAACAAATCAGCAATTAGTCTGCGAGAGGCATCGCCACGGAGGGAGAACAGCCCCCAGTCAGAGGGACAGGGAATCCTTTACAATGAAAGGCCCCCGGGAGAGTCGGGACCTGGCCCTGGTGACGATGATTGATGCTGGCACTGCAGAGAGGCACCACACCTCCCCAGAAAATTAAAAGCCTATTTGGTACGGTGCTAACAACATATCACATTGATACTGTCTCATTACCCATCAGCACAGGGTCCTCATCTTCCCATTTGTATGGCATTAAGGGGAAAACCCCACAGGACAAGCACTTTTCCCCTTTTCTCCTCAGTCCTCCCAGAACGCACTTGGAAAATCTGAAAGTGAAAAAGCCCTTGTACCATTCCTTTTACATCATCATTATCAATATTATTATCATAACTATTATTACTGTCATTCAGATTTAAGCATCACCTGAAGGCTGAGGGGCTGAGGGGCTGGACACTGCCCTGGTCCCTGGAGCAGCCCTCGCTCTCCAGAGCTGTCCCTTCTCCCAGCCTGGTGCAGGGCGATGCCGGCTCCGTGGTTTTCAGACTGTGCCAACACTGAGCACCACGTGCCCAAAGCTCTCAGGGATTTGCGTGGGGCCGTCTGAAGGATCCACGTGAGGGGGAACGGGCTCGTGCTGCAGCCGGAGCCGGGGGGAGCGGGGCAGGAGTGCTCGGGGCAGGGATGTGGGGAGGGGGCTGCAGGAGGGGCAGAGCTGTCTGAGCATTGTGGCTGCTGAGGTGCAACCACTGCCAACTGGGAAGGGCCGTCAGTAGAAAAGTGAAATATTGGAGCTCCGGGGTTTCCCTGCCCCCACTGCTCCAAACTGGCATCTGTTCCGCGTTGGGCTGGAGCAGCAGATGCCTGCTTGCAGCTAATGACAGCAGTAGTCTGTTAACAGATGCCACGAATGTAGCAACAGCCTTTGTCTGAGCCAAACACCGAGTGCTGCACAGGCAGCGGGGCCAAGGCCTTTCCCTCCCTGGATAGGTCCGAGCCGGAGCCGCAGCCTCGCTCCTGCTCCCTCCTCGGTGCCAGAAGGGACCCAGCTCCAGGGCTGGCTGGGCTGCAGGGTAAAACCTGCTCATCCCACCCGGAGCATGGACAGGGCGATTCCCCGGGCCGAGCATCCCTCTCCCCTGCACCAGGACTTCACTGGGTGCTGAACCCGACACCTGCAGCCCCCTCTTCTCACTCTCCCTGCCTGGTTCCTGCTGGAGCTGCTGCCAGGGAGCTGCTGGCAGCCAGCCCTGTGCAGGGAGGAGCGTGTGGGAGTCACAGCTGTGCCGGTTCTTCCCTGCTCCTGCTCTCCCCGTGCCACCCAGTGCACCCAGTCCGGCCGCTGGTACATCCTTGCACCCTGGCTCATCCTGCTGCCAGCGCTGCCATTGCTGCTCACACCTGTGGGTGTTTCTAGGCGAGGGTGAAAGCCTGTCCTGTCTGGGGTGTCTGCTCTCTGTGGAGAGCCCAGGGCAGGCGGCTGCTCTGCACAGGGCATCGCACATGATTTCCAAGAGGAGGCCACAAATCCAGGCCCAGGTGTCCAAAACGCTCTCTCCGGAGGTCTGGTGATGCTGACCCAGCCCGGCATCCACAGCCCCTCTCCTGCCAGGAGACCCTTCCAGCTGCAGGAGGGGGAAGTCTCCTGCTCTCCCACTGCCCAGACGGAGGAGCCAAGGCAGGAACAGCCCCTTGCACCCACCCAGCCCTGCCAAGCCCCTTCCTCCTCTCCACACTCGTATTTCCTTGGAGTTATCACCCTGCCACACTGGATAGGTATGGACAATACGGTGAAGAACCAAATGAAGAGAGTTTTTAACCACCACACAGGAGCCTAAAGGATAATTAAATGACAAGACTTATCAGCCCCCATGGGGCATTCCCATTGTAGAACAGATTAAAAACTGTTTCCTTTCCAAAGGAAAAACAGTGGCTGATCTACCTTGCGCTGAATCTATTAGACAACTCAGCTGAAACAAGTTTCACGTTTTTTAATGCGACCAGCTGATCCAATCCCCCCCGTTTGATTTCCCCAGATGGCAGGAGCAGCTGGAATGGAAAATCCTTCCCTGCCAGCACTGCAGCATCACCTGGCCATCACCAGATCGACGTGCCCGGAGCTCTGCCTGGGCCGAGCAGGGAGGGAAGCAGGGAAGAGAGCGGTGTCAATGGGTCAAAAGGCTTTGCTCTTCAGCCACCAAACAAACCAACAAACCAACAAACCAACCTCTTGCATTCTCAGTCTGGGGAGGCTTTAAACACCAGCTCATGCTACAGCAGCTACACACTTGTAGGTGCAAGCTGACAGCAAGGGGCGCATGGACGAGGATGGAATATGGCTCAGCGTTGTGCTGAACTAAGTTGGACCAGAAAGAGAAGTCAATTTTTCTGCTGAAAGTTTTTGTATCGCAAAACACTGGGGTTTTTAAATAAAAGGATCTGCTTCCTGCAGAGTATTTGCACAAAGAAGCCCAGACATGAGATCAAAGGGCCCCTTCCCCGCCAGCCCCTCGGACTGGGATGATTAAAGAAAAGAATTAAAGCAGTGATGATGTTTTCCATGGCAAAGGTGGCATTTTGGCGCGTCTGGCACAGAGGACGGAGCTGGTGCCGGTGCCCAGGCACCGCTTTGCCTCCCCCATACGCAGCCAACTGCTTACTCGGCATTGGCTATAAATGTGCATTTAATTGGGCACCTTTGCTCCCTGTCCCCCCCCTCCCCTGCTCCGAGGGCTGTCTGAATGCGAGGGGGAGCAGCCCCCGACTCACCCGCCCCCACGCCGGGGTCCCCCTCCCCTCTCCCCGGGGCCCACAAAGGAGAGGTCGCTGCCATGTCAAGTGGGGTGTGGAGACCAGCTGAGGAGCTCGAGAGCTGAATTGTGCCAATTTGTGCAGCCAGCGCCCGCTGACAAAACTCGGGATCGGGAGGCATGAGCCGGCATATGGTGCCTCACTCAAGGGCCTGTCACTCAGGGCGGCGGCAGTGATGGCTCTCTCAGCCTCCCTTTATGGCCTTTCTGTTCCAGCGGGGTGCGCGCACGGCCCGGGAGGAGGAGCGGGGCCGGCAGCGCCTCTGCTCCATCTGCACCCCGAGCCAGCCGAGCGTGGAGCTCTTTCTTTATCCCGCTCCCCTCCTCCGACGTTCCCCGACGGCCCCGGCAATGAACTGCTCGTGTCGTCTCAGGGACGCGCGTTTGGGCTCAATTTCATGCCAGTTAATTCCAAAAAAACCTGGCTGCCTGCGCGGCTGCGCTTCCCGTTCCGTTCCTCTCGGTTCCCAAAGCCTTCTCCCAGCTCATGGACATCCCTCCTCTCCCTCCAGCCCTCCCTTTAGCCAGGGCTTGTCCCTGTCCTCAAAGCTGCCCTGTTAGAAGCAGAAAAGCTGTTGGCCTAAAAGAACTACGAAGAGCCACCACTTAGAGCCCCTTTCAGAAGCAGAAGGTTTTCAGCTCTCAAAGAAAGAGGGTTTTTGTTCTGGCTTTGATGTTTCTGGGGTCTGGGACTCTCCACTCTTTTCTCCTCAGTCCCGAGCAGGCAGATATAATCACCCTCCTCCTTGCCTGCCTCTATTCATCGGTGCATTTTAAATAAAGTAACAACACAATCCCCAGTTTGGGAACCGACCTCAAATTAGTGCCTGAACCGCTTCGGCCGGGGAGGTTTAATCAGGTAGTTAAGGCCCCATTTTGTGAGAGGCTTCCAGCGGGGTTTGGAAGCTGATCAGGGCAGGGTGGGAGGAGGGGGACAGCTCTGGCCATGTCCCCCTGCAGACCCCAGCACCCCAGGTTCTGACACTCCTGCCTATCTCCACCCGAGATCCCACGGTTGGGAAGAGCCACGCCATTCACAGGGGAAGGGCCAGAGGCAGAACACTGATAGGGAACTGCACGGGCCTGATTCCCACCCCACAATTCCCACAGCTCCCATTCCACAGCGGGCTCTGATGTAGGGGTGCATGCCCTCTTTCTGTGGGTTGTTTAGGGAGGCTGCCTCACTTCCAGCGGGTACCCAATCCCTGGATGGCTCCCATCATCCCACCCTCGGTGCCTTGGAGAGCAAACCCCTTCCTGCCATGGCTGGAACAGCCCCACGCAGGGCAAATCTACAGGGAGCACGCTCCTGCCTCTGTATTTAGGTGAAAAAATGGGTATTAATGTGCCTCCCCTCCTCTGCCAGGCCCTGCCTGCCCACCAAGGCGGGAGCTGCCGGGGGATGAGGACGGGGTTCACCGGAGCATCCCAGTGCTGCACCTGCTGCCCTGCCCCTTCCCACTGGGAATGTCCGCGGCTCTCACCCGCGCTGTGCTGTGCCACAGCCACCACAGCCCTGCTCCTGGCAGGGCAGCAGCGGGCAGGCAGAGGCCCTGGCACGGCACAGCACGGCACAGCACGGCACAGCAGAGCCCAGCACGCAGCATCCCCGCAGCTGCCGCGGCAGTTGGGGGAACAAACCTTTGGAGACACCGTCTGTCGGCGGCTCCGGGGACATTGTCTCGGAGCCCGGCTCTCTCCACCCCTTTCTCTGCCCTTCCCGCAGCCACCCCTCGCTCTGATTTAATGACAGCCTGCTCAGCCCCCTGCCTGCCCGGAGCACGGCACAGCACGCCCGGCTGAGCTCCCAGCAAACCCTCGGGACCAATTTCCCACTTCTTCCCAGGCGAGTTGGCCGCTGGGTGCTGTGATAAACCCGTGTGCCCGCGGAGCCCTCCCCAGCTCGTGCCAGCTCCGAGGTGAGCATCCCAGCCACGTCCCAGCCAATCTCCCAGCGTTTCCCCGGACATCCCTGATTTCCCTGAAGTTGCTCAGCGTTGAATGGAAGCGGCTTTAATGTCAGAGGCAGATGGGCACCTCACAAAGGCCCCTCACCTCTCCAAGCTGGTCTGTCCACATGCCTGATTAAATCCTAATACAGAAGTTAGAATTGATACAGTGGCTCTGGGGTGATTCAATTAGTGCAGCAGGCATGGAGAAAACAGCACAAAGAGATGTGGTAGTTAGAAAGTCATTTTCTTTTGATCATTATAGCATCTCACACGTGGAAGCAGAAAATTATAGGCTCATGCGTCTTTGCTTAATATCCTCTGGGGCCAGATTTGTCGTAACATTGAAGTTAGCTGTCAGAATTGACAAAATCATGTGGTGTTGATGAATTTACAGTGCTGCTCTTAAAAGCCGAAGCAGGATCCAGGAAATGTCTGCCAGACAAATGTATTCAAGTTCTATAAAATCACCTTTCCCTCCCTCCCCGCCCCCTGCCTTGGCTGCAATCCCTCCCGGCCTTTGTGGTGGCTCTGCTGCCGCCGGGGCAGATGCCGGGCTGGGCCGGGCGCCAGCTGACTTTGCCCTGGCTGTCCCCATGTGCTGCTTTCTTCTCGGGGTGCCACAGCCCCTGCAGCCCTGGGACACCTCTCGGTGCACCTGTGCCCTGAAACACCCAGCTCAATCTCACCAGACGCTGATAAAAGTGCAGGAGAGCACCTTTTTGAAGCTCCCAAAACAAGTTTGGTGCTGGAGAGCGGCAGCCAGAGATTCTCGTTCAAGCTCCAGCTGTCACCACACGGCAGGTACGGCACAAACTGCAGCGGCCACAGCAGCCCACACACCTGCAGGGAGGAGCACAGCCCTGGCCAAGGATGCTCAGGACCTGCTGTGGCACAAACCTCTCCTGAATCAGCCCTCGAGGGACACACGGCTCTGTGGGAGTGGGTGACTCGGAGGAGGGGGACTGTGGCTGATGGGTCCCCCACGTCAGGGAGGACTGGCTGTTCTGCCTGTCCTGCTGGTCGGCACAGGGGAGAAACCTCTCCATGTCCATGGGCTCTGCTCAGGGGAGCCGAACCACCACAGCACTGGAGCAATCTGCCCCTGCCCGTCCTCAGCCCAGCTCCCACAGCACCCACAGTTTCTCAAACGCTGTCTGGGTTCTGAAACTGAACATCTGCCAGCCCCCTGATCCCAAACACCCTTGGAGCACCTCCCGCTGTCCCACAGGGTGTGGATCATCCCCTTCCAGAGGCAAGCACTGCCTGCCCCAGACAGCCTCAGGTTACCAGTTCTGTACGTCACCCAACACTAAACAACAACCCCCGGACACGGGAATATTCTCATTCCAGGAGATATCTTCCCGCCCTGCCCTAGAGAGGTGGAAGGGTTCACAGTCCCCTTGCCTCTTGCCCAGAGAATTCTCCCTGCCGCAGGATCCTCAATGCCAGGGGAGCTGCTGGGGCTCCCTGACAGAGCCGTGCCCATGGCTCTGCCCTTGCTAAGCAGCTCCAACATTTCTCCTGTATTTAACACAAACCCCACCTCAGCTGCTCTCTGCACACACCTCCACGCACCGAGGGTCCTGCTGACAAATTCCAATGGCAGATTCTTTTTTTTTTTCCTGAGAAGGGAGAAATACTTTGGCTCTGGAAGGACGGGAATGCTGTTTTCCCACCGCGCCAGCCAGGAAGGAAAAGCCAAACCATGCCAAAGTGCAGGGCCCAGCCATTCTCAGCCAGTGTGACTCTGATGGAGCCAGTGCTGCTGGATCTTGGCACAGCTGGACCTGCCTTCCCTTGGGAAAAGCGTTCCTGCTGTTTCATGCTGCTGGGAGCACATTCACAACGTGTGCTCCACGCTGGGAAAGGCACGTGGATGTCCTGCTGGCCTTCCCCTTTCATCTCTTTGTGTCCATCCTTCCTCTGCAGAGGGATATTCCCAGCCAAGTTCCACATGCTTGATTTGAATAATAATTTTTTAAATATTTCTAATCAAGAGGTGAACTTGTGAGGGATTTTTTTTTTAAGGTTGCCATCCATAAGAAAATGCTATTTCTAACCAACTTCTATGATTTTTGGGGAGTGAGTTTTATGCAGTTTGTTCATCTTGAGGAATCTCTTTACCTTCTATTCTTCCATCTCTGTCTGGTCTTCAAGATATGCTAATCAGTGTGTAAGTATATCCTTTCAAATAATTATCATACATTATACTCTACTCATCTCTGTATAATTTCCTCATATGCATAATCGTATTTGACTTCCTTATGAATGTAAAAACCATCTTACCTTGGGCAAGTTAATCTTCATTGATTGAATATCAAATTCATTTGAATGTGTTAGCAAAGCCTTCCCCCCTCCCTCCTGAACAGGAGAAAACGGAAGAGAAATACACATTTCCTATCCTGCTGCTGAAGAATTTCTGTTTATTTGGTCTTTATTTCTCATTTTGCTCTCTAAGTCCCTTTTTGCTGCCCCACTTCTCTCTCTGTTTCTTTAAATAAAAGCTACAAAGGAGAAAAGCCAAATAACAACGGCTCCTGCCTTATTTTCAGATGAAAAATGCCTCTTTCTCCGTGCTTCTGAGAAGAATAATTAAGGAACCGCAGAACCCTGATAATAACTAACTTCAAAAGGGTGAAAAGCAAAGCCAAAAGTCCTCCAAATGAAACGCAATCCCCTCAGGAAATGCCAGTGTGGGAAATTAGCCTTTCTTCTTAAAACTGTTTGTGGGCTTTGATGGAAACAAACCTCAGGACAACCCCCTCGCTGCTCCTCTGACATCCCACCGGCACAACCTGTGGATGGAGAATGCCAGGGAAGCTGGGGCTGACCCTGACTCTGCTCCTCCTCCTGACCACACCTACAGCCTCCTGGACATCTCCCTGCACGCCCCTTTGTGGGGCTGGATACGAGGCTCCAGGAGAAAAACAGAGCTTTTCTGCCCAGGAGATGGGTGAGTGACATCCCAGCCCCAGAAGAGTCCTTTGCTTTCAGCAGGGATGGGTTTTCACGTGGACAGAGCTGGGGTTTCCTGCAGGTGAGCTCCTGTTTCAGGAGGAATTGCCCTCATGGTCACCTGCCAGTCATCATTTCAGCATCTCAGCTGAGCAATGAGCTGAAGTCCTTAAAGCACCTCTCATGCAGGACACAACTGCTAAATAACTTGAGTTTGCAAATCCTGGTGGAGCCTTGGGCTAGGAACTGCACAGGGAACTGCTGGAAGTGCCTCCCATTCCAGGTCAGGGATGTGCCCACACCACAGGGAGAAGCTCCAATCCAACTGCTCAGCTACTGCCCCAAATCCCAGGCTACGAAATACTCCCAGCTGAGTTTAAAAATTTTCAAAGTTTTGTTTTGCCCTTAAAAAAAAACAGTCAAAACAACAACAAAACAAAAATTCATGAATGCCAATAACATTCAAATCTCCCCCAGATCAGGCTCCTCGCTGGCCTCAGCTGGAGCAGACACAGTAAATCAGCGCTGGGGAAAGGCCCTGGTGATATTTCCTTACCCAGCATTTAGGAAGCCAGTGATATTATGATAAAATGCAGGGTTATTTGTGCGGCACAGCCCTGGCAGGCTCCAGGCCTGGGGGAGCGGCCCTGCCCTGCCTGGGAAGGAGCAGCAGCCTGGCCCGCGCCGGGCTGGGGGTGCTGGGTGGGCACGGCCGCCATCACCTTCCCTTCAGCTGCTTTCCCCCTCTCCAGCCAGGGATTTGTCACTCCCAGCCTCCAAGGGAGCCGCTCTGCGCCCTCGTCCAGACACGCGAGAGCTCGGCCGGAGCTGCCGCTACGAGTGGGCTGCCGGACATCCGCACACCCGGGCACGGGGCCAGCGGCCACCAGTCCTGGCTGGGCACCACTTCCAGGATGGGAAACCTGGACATATGGGAGCCCCTGGCCGTGCCACCGCCAGCCCTGCGCCAGGAGGGCGGCAGGACCAGCAGGGCCAAGGCTGAGGCTATTTTCAGCCCTGTCGGTACCAGGAGGGAAACGTGTGTTACGTAGTGTAAGAGGGGAAAGCTGTTCTGGGGATTGCTGGAGAAGACATCAGTGCAGCACGCAGGTGAGATTATATTCTGATTAATCAAGTTAATGTACTGTACACTGTTAACACTAAAATTTTCAGAAAAGGCATGACCAGTTTGTGTGATGGGGATTTGATTCCTCTGGATTAGAATGAGCTGATTCCCTACAAAACTTGCCTTTTTTCCCCCTTTTTATTTTTTAATTTCTCTGCCTCAGTGAGGTATTTTGCTCCAGATCTCTGGCAAACCTTCCTGCCCAGCTCTCAGACTCCTTCCCAGCCTGGACCAGCCTTTGTATAAAGGGAGGGCCTGACCCAGCCCAGCTCAGGATGAACAGGGTGCTCCGAGCCTGGAGCAATCCCTTGAGGCCAGTGAAATGAAGCTCCAAGGCTCTGTGCTCCCACAGGAGATGTCCTGGGAGAACAGGGGACGTGAAATGGCAGGAAAGCTGGACAAGGCTGCTGGGTGAGAGATGGGGACAGCTGCTGATACAGTTTTGGGGCATTTTGCTCCCTTCGCACCAATACTGAAGCTTCTGGAACGACACGTCCTTGCTAAGCAGGTCACAGCACAGACGGAGCACCCCGAGTGTGTCTGACTCTCAAAGTACCGATGGCCTCAAAGCGCCATCCCACTCTCTATCCCAAACCCCCCACGTCCTTGGGAACAGGAATTTTGGGTAGGTGGCTGGGATGAGGATTTCCCTGAAATCCTTCCCCAGACTTCCTCTGCCCTGTGTGCACGGACACGGGGGCACAACCCCGGTCTGGCCGAGGTGCCCGGGGAAGGTGACCAGGGGTGCTGGGGACAGGGACTCCCTTTGCCATGTGGCTCATCCATCAGGGCCCGGCCAACGCCTTCCAATGGGGATTTAATGATGATGAGCAGCAGACCCCTTCCTGCTTTTACGTCACCCCTGGGAGGCTGGGGAGAGCCAGGCGCTCCCGGCCGTGCACTTTCCCTGACCCCTGAACCCCGGGGCCGGCACTTTTATGGGGATGAAGCGACACAGTTCCTGTAACCTGCCTCGGGGGCCCTGAAAAATTAGACTGAATCAAAGCAGAAAATGAGTTTTCATTTATCTTGTGATGATGCACGAGGTTACATGAAAGACAAATAGCTGCTTCTGACTCTTCCTTTATCATTGTCACTGCAATTAATAGGCTGTGGCCTTCGTTACTGTGTTAGCACTAAAGAGACCGCGGGCCCCGGGGGACGTTAACGAGAGGAGAGAAGCAGTGCGAGCTTCTCCGAGTTGTGTCCTGTTCCACTGCCTAACCTGGTTCTCTGCCTTGCTGCTGCAGTGCTGCTGGCTCAGCCACAGCAGCACAGCACTGACGTGGCCAGGGCTGCTCTGTCCCCTCCGGCAGCGGCGTCACCGCTCGCCGTGGCTCGGGCCTCAAGGGATGGGCGGCAGGGAAGGGACAGGGACGAGGTTTTCCTGAGGCTTGATGGCCTTCAGCAGCCACCCCGTGCCAGGGTGGGCGGTCCCCAGCTGGCCTCTGGGTCAGTCTGGGAGTTGGATGTTCCCACTGGGATGGACAGGGATTTACTCTGCGCTCTGCCTGGTGTTTGGACTGTGGGGCTCTGGCAGCTGGGCTGGGACCGGTGGGAACCAGCAAACCCCCTGGAGGGAGTCACAAAGCCAAGGAAGCTGTTGGGGTTCAGTGTGCAGACTTTGCCTTCAAATTGAGACTCCAACACATCTGAAACTCTTTAGCAGAGACAAACTTGGCTGTATAATTAGGAGCTTAATTAAATCTACCCCAAATTTTCCAAAGACTTTCTGGGCTTGTGCTTACATTAATTCAGGGGTTTCCCATTCAAAGCTCACTCTGCCTTGCAACCTGCTTTTGACCTTCATCATTAATTTTTGGTGCTAAAACACTTCTGGAGGGTTTAGGCATAGCCTATTCTTATGTGATCGTGGCACTATTCTCTTTAATTGGTGCTTTTGGAGGTTAATTGAAAAGGAATCCATGATTGGCAAATCAAAATTAAGAGAATTTTGTAGGGATTAAAGCTTTCCTGGAACAGTAGGGAGAAAAATGTTTATGTGGGCAAATGGAATTGCTGTGACAGTGCTGAGCTCCCAGGTACCCCCACAGCTCTGTGACAGGCGATGAGGGGCCGGCCAGGGGCTGGGCCAGCCCAGGAAGATGCTGTGGGTAAAAAGGCTCATTTTAATCTAAATGCAGTTAACATGCTCAGAGTCATTTGGGATAAATGGGATACTTAAGGACACATGATGGCTAATCTCTGCTATGACATTTGTGGAGGAGGAGGAGGAATAATTTAGACCGAGGGTATTGTGCTGCTCACCAGTTATCCCCTCTCTGTCATCACAAGTGGAACTAATTGTCAGGAGGACACTGGGCACTCTGGTGGCACCTCCTGGCCCAGGGTCCCCTCACCTGTGTTCTCAGCTCCTCTGCAGAGGCAGCACTGACCCCATTTTTCAGCCAGGGAGCTGAGACACGAGCGGTGCAACAGAGCTGCGGGATGTCTCTGAATCCGAGCTCAGGCTCCTGGGGAATTTGCAGGGAAAAGAGCCAAAGGGGCAGGAAAGGCAGAGAGAGCAGCTGGGCACCTGACTTACTGACAGTGACACACGGGCACGGGGCAGGGACAGCCCCTGCTGCCCCCTGCCCTCCCAGGCACAGCCAGAGGTGTTTCCTGGGCTTGCACAGGCGGCTCAGGCAAGGATCGCTTTTGTTTCTAAACTTACAGACATCCTTTACTCATCCTTCCCAGCACAGCTTCTGGGCTTTGTACCTTTTATCCCGTCAAGGCTCTTTCAAGCAGCAACTTCTTGATGTGCACTTGAAAAACATCACAAACTATCAGCAGAAGCGAGAAAGCCAAAAGGTTTTCAGCTGATTTTCCAGGGCCTTTGTTCAGCGCAGACTTGGCAGAGCCCCTGCTCCGAGTGCTGCTGCTCCCCAGTGCCAGAGCAGCAGCGCCCACAGGCAGATATTCACCGTGCCAACTGTTCAGCACGGGTTTGGGGGACCCACGGGGCCACATGAGAGTGCCAGGCTCACAGCTTCCCCAGCGCTGACCCCTCGGAGCCCAGCGGCACCGCTGCCCTCGGCTCCACGGAGCCGGGATTTCGCCCCTAGATGGCTCTAGGATATAAGTTGTTCCAGGCTATTCTGAAGGATGATTTGCAAATCTCCCTTCCCTGGCTGTATCACAGCAGTACCTGAGGGTCTGGGTGTTTCCCTGCAGGTAGCGGGTGTCCTCGTCCCAGGCCCCTGCACAGCCTGTGCCCCGCGGGGCCGCGCAGGGTGTGGTGTCCCTTGGCTGTCACCCAGGCTGGCACACGCTGGACACCACAGAAAAGCCTCAGAGGCGCTGGACAGCACCCGTGTGTGGGAAAGCTGCTCTCCTGAATCCAAGACAAGCCCTGGCTGGGTTCCTGTAAATGATTCCCCTGCTCTGATGTGCTGCTGGTGCCGCAAGCAGAGGGGCAGGATCGGGAATGTGGGATCAAGAGCAATCATACTGCTGCATGGATGGAGGTGGATAAGGAGAAGTGACAGATCCTGGGCAAGGAGAGCAAAAGAGGCAAGTTAGGGAAAGCAGGAAGGCAATAGCTCTTCCATCCTGTTCTGCTGAAGCTTCCTCCACCTCCCAGTAATTAAAATACAAATGATCTGGCCGGGCTGCCCCTGCCCGCAGAGACCCATCGCCCATTTCCGCCCCAGAGATGAAAAGTTTAACCACCTTTAATGGAGAGGGGGGAAAGCATTGCCATCCACACTCCATCACATATTTATGATGCTTGAGAAAAGATCAATAGCAGCTATATGCAAGGGTCTATAAATTTAATGTAGCATGATCATTTAGTATCAGTTGTTTCCTAGATTAATAACACCGGGCCGGGCCGCAGTCCTGAGATATGATAAAGTAATGCTGACTGGGTATGTGCAGCACAGGGAGCTGCCTCCAGGCCTTTGCAAGATGCTGCCTCAGGCAGTGAGAGGGACTCACCTGCCCAGGTGTCTGTGCCACCCTCGTCCCCTGGCAGAGCTGGCAGCACCCACCGGCTCTGACCGCGCTCCCTTGGCCGGTACAAGAAGTGAGTGAGAGGGAGGAAACTGCTGTGAGGATGTCCCCAGCACAAATGTCCCAGTTTGGGGTGAAGCCCTCCAAGCTGAGCTCCTCCTGCTCCAGCTGGCTGGAGGCAGCAGTGCTCAGCATCCCCTGCCTGCGCTGAGCTGTCCCTGCCTGTCTGCCCGGGGGCCAAGGACTGGCTCTTGGCAGTGACCACAATGTGTTATGGTTCAGTGGAAGGACCTTAAACTTACAGACAAGGACAAGGCAGTAAAAGATGAAGCACCTGAACCCCCCATTTCCAGATTACTAGACCCCAGGTGTGTGCTAGGGAGCAGTTAAATTTCATCATTACCCTTTCTTCTATGGTATTTTTTATAGTCCTTTTTACTACTGGCACTAAAGGTGCCGGACGCATCCCAGGAGCTAAGAGGACATCACTCGTCAACCTGACTGCTCGCTGATATAAAAAATGACAAGTCCTGGCTTAATCTTTCTGATAACTGTGTTCTGCATGGCCCATCCATCTCCATGGAGGAGTTTTGGTGAAGCCGGAAGACAAGAACATCACAGCATTTAAGAATGAAAAATTAAGTGCCCTTTTTGAGCACAGCATGGAGCTTATTACCGCAGAAGTGTTCGCCTGCTACTCCTCAGGTTGTGAGCATGTGCCTGCACTTGTCTGGAGCGAAGCTCCTGCTCTCAGCCTTTAATAATTTGGCTGCAGGCAGGAAAACAGCAAGAAAAATCAGAGAGACTGACCGGCAGATTCAGAAGAGCTACAGACTGAGAGGTCTCTGCCTTGAAAGCAGAGAAATCCAGGGATCCAGAGACACAACAATCCTGCCTATGGACTTCCAAACCATTGTTCCCTTGTGAGAGTCCTACAAGTTTCCTAAAGCTCCCGCTCCTGGATTCAAGAGAAAATAAGAAAATTTTATACACGTATAAAACCAGTGGTCACAGAGGAAAGTCTTAAAGAACAGAGTCTCAAGAGCTTAAAGAAAATGCAGAAAGCCCCAAAAAATATTTTTCTAGCATATTTTTAAAAAATTATTTTACAAGTTGGCACTGAGGAACTTCACCTGATGTGCCAGTTAACTCCTGGGACCTGGGGCAAACAGCTGCCCTCACTCAGCTCCTGCTCCACTTGAAGATTTTTAAAACTAAAGCCAATAGCCACAGATATTACTGTATCAGAAAAAAGGCTCTTTTCATTCCTGCTGTGCTTCTCTCCTTGGCTGCCAGAGAGCAGGTGGAGATCCCAGCCCCAGAGGCAGGACAGCACCGCCCTGCCCAGCTCCCCCCAGCCCCCCGTCCCCCCACAGATGTTGCAGCTTCGTGTGAACTGGCAGCATAGCAAATTGTAATTGAATTAACTCCTAAGCATTCCTGTAATCCAGGCTGACAGGGCTCCCCCAGCCCTGCGGTTCAGGAGTCCCGTCTCCTTTGTCCCTTTTGGCAGGGCTGGGGGATTGTCTGAGGAGCCAAAGTTGATTGAGTTGTCTTGGGAGGACAAACTGCAGCCCCTGCTCCGGAGCCCAGGCTCCCACTACGCCCGGATGTCAACTCACCCCGGCTTAGGAAAGCCCAGACTGGCTTGGTTCAAGCCCTTATTGTTAACTCTAAACACTCAACTGGAAACAGCTTCAGCAATGGGAAAGGAGAAGGGTGGTCATAGAGAAGGTTTCTCCTGGCACAGGCTGACTGCAGGATCCACCTCCAGGGAAAGGGGAAGGCAGTTTCCAAAAGAATTTGTGGAATCTTTGCTTCTCTGTGCCCAGGTGAAGAACAAATCAGCCCCAGTCACCAAACCCTGTCGGAGCTGCCCTGAGCCCTGCCCGGCGTGTGGCACCCACGGCTCGGATGCTGCTCCACAAGGAGGAGCTGGGCCGATGCCAAACGAGTCCCTGATCTCCTGAGCCTCGGGTTTTCCTCAGGCACAGCGAGGCCAGGACACCGCCCTGGGCCCCGAGCCCTGCCAGGTGAGCACATGGTCAGCACGGACACCACGCAGGAACCCAGGCAAGCTGCTGGCCTGGCTGGGCGTGGGTCAGTGTGCCAGAACCCAGAGTGTCCACAGCCTGTTTCAGGCATTGTCCTGCTGGGTCACTGGAAATGGCTCTTTGCATCCTTCTCCTCCAGCTCTGAGGCGGCCCTTGGAGCTGGGTGGCTCTCACGGGCTTTGGTGGGGAGAGGGCGGCCAGCACTGAAACAAGGGAGAGGAGAGAGGTGGAAATTTTCTGTTGAAACCTACTTTTCATGGAAAATTGGGTTTTCAACAAAATGAAAGCAAGTGCTTTTTCTTTTCCTGCTGTTTTGATTTTTCATCAGAAAATTAAAGAGAAGAACACTGTCACAGTTTCTTTCCCAATTTTTTTTCCTTTTCACTTTCTTTTGGCCAAGGGCTATAAAAGATATTTTGGGTCCCTCCCACAGTTTTTCAGGTTTTACATTCTCAGCTTCCTGATGCAAACCTGGGATTCTCTGTGGGGAATTAAAACATCCTGCAAGCACTCCTTGGTTACTTGCACCCCTCTGCTCCAGGACACGGACACACTGCTGTGCTCACCCTTAGCAGCTATGCTGCTTTCCATAGGATTTATGTGGATTTGGGGTTTTCTGAATCTCCAAGTCATTCCACTGCAGATATTTGCCCCAATACATGTCCCAAGCATTATCTCCACTTCCTCTCCTGCTATATTTTAGATCATGAACATCCCCTGGCACCCCTTGCCCAGCACAAAGACGCTGGGCTGTGATCACAGTGCCACGGTAAATAACAACACCACGTCTGGCACCTACAGCCCCCATGGCAAAGCAGCTCTGCTCCTTCCTCTGATGCAAAAGGAGTTTTTCTCTTTCCTCCGCTGAAGACAGAAAGCAATTAATGCCATCCCAGCACCCTGGCACCCTTGGGAGAAAGGGCACAGGCTCAGCCTGGGCAGACACGGCTCACAGGGCTCATCCAGGGTTCATCCACGGCAAATTTGATGGAGCAAATCTCCCAGCCCTTATCAGCATTGGAGCAGCGGGACCTGATAATTGCACACCGCACAAGCCTTGTCTGGGTGCTTGAAGTGCCCTCAATGAAAATTGCTAAATAAATTTTGCCAATTAAAACACCCGGTTCCCTCCGTTCTACCCGTCACGAAAGAAAGTTTCATTTATGAAATGCATTAATCGTTGGATCTCCAAAGCCCCATAAACCTGTGAGTCCTGCCTGGTGTATAATCTTCTAATCTCCTCCTCCTTAATCTGCTCACTATGGAAACCCCTGTCATTAGGAAACAAATGGCTTTGTGGGCTGCCTTATTATTTGCAAGGCAAGATGTAAAAGAGGGCGAAGCTGATCGGGGAGGACAGTATAAATTACCGTGCTGTTTACCTCGGTCATGTAAAGGAGCTAAACAGCGACTGGGGATAAAACAGCAATCCTGTTATCAGGGAAAAGTTTTAAAGCCGCAGTGAGGGGGCTGTGTTTGCATCGTTATCGCGCCTGCCCCTTCCTGCCAGGGGTTTATCAGGTAAGTGACTCCAGGCAGGGACGTGTGTGTTCATTTGTTAGCACCTCTGGCTTCTCAGAGAGGTGAAGCTGCAGGTGAGTGGAAGTGCCCCGTGTCCCTGCTGCTGGGGGGGCACTCGGGGCACAGCGCGGGGGCTGCGGGCACTGCCACCCTCCCGGGGTGTCCAGAGTCCCCCAGCACACGCTGGGGTGGTGACACAGCCCATTCCCTGGCACTTGGGTGCAGCCATCCCAAATCCCAATCAATGGCTGTGCCTGAGCTGGAACTGGCACGACCAGAGCTTGCACAGAGCCTCTACTACACCTCAGCGGCCAAACCGTGTCCTTCACCGGCCAAACCGTGTCCTTCACCGGCCAAACCGTGTCCTTCACTGGCCAAACCGTGTCCTTCACCGGCCAAACCGTGTCCTTCACCGGCCAAACCGTGTCCTTCACTGGCCAAACCGTGTCCTTCACCGGCCAAACCGTGTCCTTCACTGGCTGTCCCATGCCCAGCACATGCCCCACACCCGCCCCAGCCCAAGTATCAGTTAATACCATCAGTGTTTTGGTTGCCATCCTCAGGTCCTCACTTTTTCCCATCATAGGGATCAGGTTTTTCAGATGAAGGTGGGTTAGGAAGAAATACAAACTGGGCACTGTCCTGCCTCCAACCCAGCCAACAGTGAGGGGAGGAATGGGAGTGTTGACAACAGCAGAGCAACTACAGCTAAAACCTGACCTCCCTGAGGATCCCCCCAGGGCTCAGCACCGAGCACGGGTTTTTTAACTTGGAGGACGGAGCAAGTCTGAACGATAAAAGGTTTTATGGCATCAAGGAGGGATGCAGGATGCAGTGGTGGAGAAGCCCTGGGCTTGGGCATGAGAGAGGGAGCTGGCTTGGGGTGAGAGGCTGTGGAGGGAGCTGGACACTGGCTCTGAGGTGGGAATTGCTGAACAGCTGCTTTTTCTGGAGCCATTCCCAGCGCTGACCTTCGGCTCAGCCAGCGTGGAATCCACTGCTGCTGAAACCTCATCCATCAGCGAGCCCCGAGCAGGAGGAGACACAGGTGAGAGGGAACCAGGGAAAAAAGGAACGTGAAATAAGAAGGGAATTAGAAAAGCAGGGACCCCGATTCTAAATGTGCTGACGGTGCTGTGCTGTAATTAATAAGCACCAAACCTAACAGGGACTCGTACGGCGCAGGGAAGAGCACCTCATTAATCACAGCCCAAGGTGTCACGGTGCCAAACGGGAGGAGAACCTGCCAGGCCCCGGCAGGGAGTGGAAGGGTCCTCCAGAGCGAGAGCCCTCTGGATCAGGCAGGTACAAAACACAATTAAAACCCCCTAAAATATCACCAACAAACTGAAAACCACCAACAGTTTAAAGCACCAAGTTCTGGAGGGTTTGTGCTTTCTGGTTTCAGGGCAGCCATCCTGCTCCTCCCTTTGCCCCTCTCCATCCCAGTATTTCCATCCCAGTATTTCCATCCCAGTATTTCCATCCCAGTATTTCTGAGGGTGTGTTCTCACTGGCTGGGCTCATTTCACTCCTGCACCCAGCCTGGATGGCTCGGACTGCTTTGATTTCTCCCACTGTTTGTCTGCTAACATGGTGTAATTTAAAGAACAAAAAAGGAGAGGAGAG
>VXBT01004140.1:188662-258707 GCA_013400235.1 Oriolus oriolus | reverse complement strand
GAGAGGAGAGGAGAGGAGAGGCTCACCAGCTATTTAACTAAGCCTTCTTTGATAGCAAACTTGAGCAGGCAATCAGCGGCAAACCCAGCATTTGCAAAATGGAAATAAATGAGAATCGTGTCTGGGGCCCAACGCCTCCCTCTCCATGTGCAGACACTCTTATCAAATCCAAGAGACTGCTGGAGTGGCCTCTCACCCCAGACATCACCAGGGCTTACTGGGAAGCACTGGGAAGGCTATTTTGCACCCTGAGCAGCCTGGCCAGCACCGACACCAATACCTCCCTGCCTGACACAAAGTTAGGCACACACAAGGAAATGCCACCCTCTGTAGGAATGTTTCCCTGCAAATAAAGATTCATAAACCCAAGAGCAACAACAACAACAACAACAACATATTAATGCCTCTAGTTGCTTATTCACAGTCAATGGTTATGTTTTCCTTCAAGCAAGCCATTAAACTTGTTAGCTCCTGGTTAGACACTAATTTTCTTTCCCAAAGAAGCAGTGTGTTAGGAATTATGTTAATGAAGTATAAATCAAATCCATCCTTAAGTCAAGAGGCTGATGCCATCTAAACATATCCTGTGTTTCAACAGCAATATAATTTCATAGGTGTAATCCATCAGCAGCCAGGCTGGTCAGCTAATTCATTAAAAATAGATAATTAATGTCCACTAATAACCTGCTGCCTTGATTTTGCTGTTCTTGAGAAAGGAAAAGGAGAAAAACTCCACATTTTGAGGCGGTTTCAAGTGGTGTATTTTGAAGGAGGTGATTGCTGAACATTAATTTGCTCTCAATCAGCAGTACAGGTGGAGTTATTTATCTCTTCACCTGATCACGCTGGAGAGCTGGAAGGGGAAGAGCAAACAGCAACAGGAGGCTGCTGGGAAGGCGGGCTGTCGATAACCGCGCCGGGAAATGAGGAATTCCCGGGATAACGGTGACACTACTTAGATATGAATGGTGCTTCCAACGTAAAATATGGAGATAACCAAGCAACAAATAGGTCATTTCTTGCAGCACTTCCCCGGCAGAGAGTGTCTGTGCAGCAGAACACCATCTGTTTGCTGTAACCTCGGCGATTTGGGGTATTTATTGGTGCTTGCCATTGTCCCAGGACCTCTCTGGAGAGGATGGTTTGCTCTGAAGTGCTTCCTCCCTTGGAGTGTGAGAGAGATGAGAGGGCTGGTTATCACTGGGGATGGGGCATCCATCAACTGGATGGTGGTGCTTTGGCCCAGGAAAGAGAATAGAAAAGGGAAAGAGAGAAAAGGGAAAGGGGAAAAGAAAAAACCCCACATCTATCGCTCATTTGAGCTCTCCATCATCCAAAAAATGTAACACACAGAAGGTGCCTCGGCTATACCACACTGAGAAACATCAGCCCCTGCCTGTAACTGCGCCAGGCCCTCAGCCAAGAAATGTGTTGGCATATTCAGACCTGAGAAATCCCAGGAACTGCCAGCAAAGCGATGCTGGGGATGGATTTGGCCGAGTTTGCAGCCCCCGTCTGCGTGGGAAAAAAATAAAGACAAGCTCTCCCTTAAAAGCAATAATAATAAAAGGAAAGAAACTGCAAAAGAGACAAAACTTGTGCTTAAAAGCAGAAGCACGTGGGAATAAGAGGATGGGATAGGCCAAATGGGCAAGGATGAATGCTGAAAGAATTTAAGCTGTAATTAAATCGAAGGGGAACGGGGAGTCCCTGGGATAAGTTTTGTTCCCAGACCTGTTTGTCCCGCTGCAGCCCTGCCTCCCACCTCCTCCTCATTATTATTATTTGTGCAGGGCTCTCTGCAGAGCAGCTCATAACTCACCATGTTTATGATAAAGCAGAGCAGTTGTTTTTGGAGACAGGCACTTTGGAACGGCGCGGCCCCGGAGGCTGCGCCGCGGTGAGCTCTCCCCACCATTCCCTGCCAATCCTTCCCTCCCCTTTCTCCAGAGTGCCTGAAGGAAATTTATTGCAGCAGGCGACTGCTATGGGCAAATACTAATAAAATGCTGTTTTGCTGCAATTTGTTTAATTGGCCACAGAAGAGAAGCCTTGCATGTTAGATCCAGCTCCTGACACCTCCTGCCCAGTCCGCAGATGTTCTCACCATGAAGTGCTCACATCTCCGTGTTTATGGTGGGGAGCAAACAAACCCCTACCATTAAATCTTTCCTGTTGCAGCAGATCTGATTTGATTTAACATGCATATTTACTGTGGCAGGCTGCTGGCAACCTCCCTGATTTATTCAGCAAAAGGTACTACTTAACACACCCTCCCCTCCTCGGCACCTTCCAGACACCCCTCCCCATCCTGCTCCCGTAAGAGATCCAGCGGAGGGGCAGCGAGGGGGGAGGCAGGCACACAGCTCTGAACCACAGGGCTCCTCCTGGAGATATTCTTCATGGCAAATGCAGGTTTGATGGCATCAGCTCAGCTGTGAGGGTCAGGATGGGGACTTGCTGCCTGCTCCAGGGATGAGCTCTTCGAATTTTGACCCTTGGTTTGCGGGGAACTGTGGTTATCACAGAGGTCCCAGGAATTTCCATAGTGCTTCCGTATTTCCATAGTGCTTTGGGATCCCTGGGTGAGGTTACTGATCAGAGTATTTTAGTAGTTATCTGTTACTGAGGAGAAAAGGACTCTCCGAAAAATGAATCCCCAGATGTTTGCTGGGATGTGATTTGCACATCTCTGCAAGGGACAGTGCTAACTCAGGTGCCAAAGCAGGTCATCTGCTGGTTCCACATCAAGTTTTAGAAATCACAGTATGTCTTTACTGGGTTTGAATTCAGATTTGGTGGGCAGAGCTGCAGTTCCTGTCTCACCCCAGGTTTGCAGGGCAGTAAAAGATTTAAAGCAACAAAGGGAGCTGCTCTGCCATCCCCAGCCTTTGTATGCTCACAGGGTTCGTGTTAAGAAAAGGAACTTAAACCAGCGATTTAGGAGGTTTTTGGTGCTATAAATCCCCCCTCTTCCTCAAGTTTTTACAGCAGGAACCGAGCCCATCTCCAGCCCCAGCTGAGCACACGGTGGCTGGGAGAACAGGGAGCGCCTGCAGCTCCAGGTGAGGGGGTCCCCCTTTGGAGATGCTGTGGGAGCAGCAGGAGCACCGGCAGCCACTGCAGGCAGGGAACAACCGCACCCCAAACCTCGCAGGAGAACCGAGCTCGGCGAGAGGCAACAGCAACCTGGGAACTGCAGGGCCACCAGCAAGGCCCCTTCGCACCCTGGGGGCTCCCCTCGCTCCCGTCCAGGCTGGCACTTGCTGGGGGAAGCCAGAGCAGGGACCTCGCAGAGCTCAGAGCCAAGGCAGGAGCTGCCCGGGGTGAGCGGCAGCCTGGGGCAGCCCTGGGTACACAACACCTCCTCCTGCAGGGATGATTCCCCTCCCGGCCCCGAGCTGTTATCTGAAGGCAGAGAATGCCAACCATTATCCCCGGGCCTATCACATCAGCTGCTCCATTCTTTTATCTTCTCTTACTGAGGAGATTAAAACAGTGCCAGGCTCGGTTCCCCGGAAGGCAGAGGTGCTGACTGCCACGGGAGGGGGAGACTGTGTTAATTCTCACACGACTTTTTTCTGGTAAAAAATGCTCAAATGGGTCACTTTGTCACAAGTGAATAGGCAGGACATCTCCAGTGCCAGCCGGGCAGCACCAAGCCACCCCAGAGATGTGCAGTGGGCAGCACCTTTCCTGGGCAGTTTTCACCCAGAGGGATCCCTTCTGGAACCCAGGAGACAAAGCCTCACTGCATGGCTGGTGTTCCTTCCTCTCCTGTGACAGGGACCCCGCACGGAGGCAGAGCTTGCTCCCAGCACTGCCAGTGGCACTGAGCTCCAGTGGGCACAGCCATCGCTCCCCAGGGGTGGCAGCCAGGCTGGCACAGGGCCAGGAGGGACCCCCAGGCTGGGGTCTGTGGTCCTGCTGGAGCACAGACTGAGGGTCGAACGCCCCACGCTGCTGCGTCTGCTCCCGCATGGGAAAGACTCCAAAAGCTCTGCTGCCTGGCTGAACTCCTCCAGACAGCTTCAGTTTAAAAAGTGGGGCAGAAAACCTCACAGAAAGAAACTTTCAGAAATTTCCTGCCTCCAACGAGGCCACAAGTACTGGGACAGCAGGTTTAACTCAGCTGCTCCCGACTCCCGTGCGCTGTCGCCTGCCAGTCTCGGCCCCTGTCCCTCAGGTAGCTCGGAAAATGGGTTGAAGGAGCTTCTCGGGCCCTGAGCAATATTTCACAGCTCTTATTCCAATCTCTGGAGCTCACTCAATTTATACTTATTGTGTCTTGCTCCTCTCTGCGCTGCTTGTGGGAACCCCAGAGATGTCACTCACTCCGAGGAATTAGTGACGCTCGGCACTGGAGCAGCTTAAATTATTTGGGCTTATTTTATGCAAACAGAGGCTGCTGGGAGTGCAGGCAGCAGGATGGGGCAGTGCCAGGGATCCTGCCTGCAGTCCTGCCTGTTTGGGAGATGGATGCCTGGGGAGTACCTAAAGGGGATCCAACAGACTTGGAGAGGGACTTTGACAAGGTCATGGAGTGAGAAGGCAAGGGAGAATGGCTTCAAACTGACATGAAGGTCGGATATTAGGAATAAATTCTCTGTGAGGATGGTGAGGCCCTGGCACAGGGAAGCTGTGGCTGCCCCATCCCTGGAGGTGTCCCAGGCCAGGCTGGATGGGGCTTGGAGCAGCCTGGGGTAGTGAAAGGTACCCCCCATGGCAGGGGGATGGAATGGGATGAGTTTTAAGGTCCCTTCCAACCCAAACCATTCTGTGGTTCTGTGACCCCTCCCAGGGAGCTGGAACAGTGGATGGAGCACCCTGCATCTCGCCAGCCACCGTTCCTTGGCACCTGTGCCCTGGGGCAGAGCTCCAGCAGAACTCGAGGCTGGGCACAAGGCCACAGCGCCAGACGGCCCCGAGCGCCGGAGCCGCCTGCAGGCCCCGACTTTGCGGGGCTCAGAGGAAAATTCCCAGGCACGGGCTCCCAACACAGCTCCAGCGGGAGCCGGGAGTGGGTCGGGAATAGAATTCAATGCAGCTCCAGGGAGAGGAACCCTCAGCACGGGGGCTTTGCTTGCTGCAGCTGGGGGGGCTGGGATGCTGCAGGAGCCCCCAGTCCATGGGGTGGGAGGATGCCGAGCCCCGAGCCAGGCCGGCCCCAGCTCAGGAAAAGGCCCTGTCTTCTCTCACAGCGCACGTGAGATCCTCTGCAGAGGTTTCCTGGGGTTACTCGTGTATTAAGTTAAGCTAACCAATTTACAATGCAAATGTTACACAGCTTACAAAGGGTAAATGAGTTGTATGTTGAAGGAGATAGGCTTTACCCAGACAAAAGTGGAACAGACCTGTGGCAAACTGCAATTAATGACCTGAACACACCTTCCAGAATGAAAAATTCATCGAGTCCTCTAAGGATATATAGCCCAAGCAGAAGAAATTATTCACCACCTTCTACATATCCAAAGTGTCACCAAGCCTATTTATCTGGCAAATAAAGTGCTTCCCTTCAGCCTTAATATTTCTGCTGCTGTATGGTCCAGAAGTTCTGAGATTTTTTTGAGAGTAGATTTCACAAAGAAAGTGCAATTTTGGGGAAGCTGAGAGCGGGTTGGTTGTTGGGAGAAGGAAGACTGAGGTAAAACAAAAACTTTTAAAATCAAAGCGAAGGATAGCAATAGGTTTCTTTCAGGCACATCAGGATGGGTACCCGAATTTGAGACCCCAACACGCACTGGTCACTGGCTAAAATCCCAACTGTGACACTGAGAGAGGCCATTCCCAGTCTGGCCATGTGCAAAGGGGAGACAAAACCCAACTGCCCCGTTAGAGGTGGCACTGGTGGTTTCATTAATGCATGTAAAGCACTTTTGTGGTCCCCAGGTGGGTTGGGAAATGTTGTTATAAGACTGGGACTAAATCTGAGATATTCTTCTCCTTGCCTGTAATGGGAATGAACAGAGCAACTGCTCAGCACACCCTCGATGGTTCAAGTGATTCCGGATTTCTTTGTGGTTTACTGCCCCAGCACCTGGGGATGAGCAAAGGGAAAAGCCAGAACTCATTTCAAAGAAAAAGTTTTCTTTTACCACGAATATAAAATGTAAATTTCTGCCCTGGGTAGGCACCAGCTGGGAAAGCTCTTGGGGAAGGGGGCAGAGCTGCTGCACACCACGGCCCCCTGCACAGGGAGCAGCCCAGGCAGGGGCCTGCTGCTGGACAGACATCCATCCTGATTTTCCCACTTCCCTTTTCTGGTGTGACTGTGACCCCAAACCGCCCTTCCAGCCCTTTCCAGGATCCATCCATCTCCTCCACCCCAGGCATCTCACAGGGGGTTAAGCTGCCCCAGCTCACCTGAGCACCTTTCTCTGGCAGAGGCAAAACCTGCTGCCATTTACAGACTCCCACTGTCCCCCAAGGCTGGCACCCAGATCACTGGGGAGTGGGGTTTGGGGGAATTACGGTGACACAGCCATGCTGGGAAGCAGGATGCTGCCAGACCACTCCAGCTGCTGCTTCCCTTGGCAAACTGGGGTGTGGACACCAGGGAACATCCCTGGCAGAGTGACCAGCCCTGGCCTGGGGGCTCCTGGGCACCGCCACCCTCTGTCCCCGGCTCAGCTCCCAGCAGCGAGCGCTGCCCTTCTGCTGCTGTCTGCTGAACAAAACCCACGCTGGAACTCTGAGCTACACAGTTAAGCAGCACTCATCATGCCTAATTTACAAAAGAAGGGGCATATTTCAAAATATTTATTCTGCCTTTCCCAGTTGGATTGGCATAAGCATGTGGAAATCTTCGAGGAATCAAACAACTGTTAATCACCTCAAGCTATTCTGGGCTGAGTTTGCTGTGTAAGCTGCCGCCCTCTGTTTACACATAAGAAGCAATGACTCAAAGAATCCTATAGAGACGGGGTTTTTTTCCTCCTTTCTAACGATAAGGTCTGGCCAAACGGCTTAAAGGGCCCAGCTATTTAGTATTGGAGCTGCACCTTCTCGCCTCCCTCCCTGCCCTGTAATATCCACATTTGTATTCAGCCGGCGAGCGCCGGCGCTGGGGAGGGGGAGGGAGGGATCCGGGTTTCACAGCCCACCCGCCTCGCCGGGCTGGCCCCGGGGCTGGAGGGGCACGGCTGCCCCCGCTGGTATCGGGTGGGCAAGGACAGGGCTGGACATTGCCAGCGGCTCCGGCAGCACCCCGGCCCACAGATCCCACACCCACAGCAAAACCGCCCTCTAAAAGGCACCGGGAGAGGGATTTCCAGAGCCAGGGGAAGAAGCAGCATCTCGGTGGTGCGGCTTGGACCTGCTGCCCTTTCCTGCTTTTCAGGGTGCTGTCACCCACCTCAGCCCCACTCTGGCTCTGCTGACCCCAAACCCTCCACCTCCACCCCCAAAACGAGCCTTGCCCCAGTAACACCAGTCCCACACTCAGCCTGAGGACAACAAACCCAGCATCCACAAACCCAGCGTCCACAAACCCAGCGTCCACAAACCCAGCGTCCACCACGCCCAGGGCTTTTGCCATTAGCCCAGGCTCCAGGCTCCCCAGAAGAAAAGCAAACCCACCAGTGCCCCACTCCCCTTGCTCTCATCCTCCTGCCGAGCATGCGCCGGGCTCTCCCTCACGCCATGGCACTGGAGCTGAATGCTGATGAGAAATTCTTGGTCCAACCCCAGGCACTCATTTTCAAGTAATTAACTTGGCACCACCACAGCACACGGCAGATCCGACTTGCCCGACCAGGAGATAACTGAATTAAAAGGCCAGGTGTGGGATTATTTATGGCCAAACTTGCTTCTTCCCCACCACCAGTTTGAAGTCAGGAATGATAATTTCACCCGGACTTTCTGTCTTCCTCCCCAGCCTGGATGCTGACAGGTTTCTTTGTGGGGGGAGCACAGCACAGGGGCAGCTGCAGTGGGGAGCAGCCCTGGGATGCTGGAAGATCCCAAGGATGTCCCAAGTGCAGTTTGGGGGGCACTTGAGGGTTTTTTACCATTCCTACTGCTTCGATATGCTGTACATGACATCACCTTTTATCAGTATATCTTATTCCTGAAGCCACGTGGAATGAGTGAAATTCCTGCCTCTACCCCAAAGTTGTTGGCAGCTCAGCTGGAGCCGGAGCTCCTCTTTGCTGCCCCAAATCCCCCATTACTGCTCTCCTCCCTCCTCCCAGATAAACCCTGATGTGGAGCTGCAGACAGCTGTGAGGAGGGGGAAAGAGGATGGCTTGGGGGTGAAGGAGGATGGTCTGGGGGGAAGGAGGATGGAGAACCAGGACCTGGCTGCTCCCTCCACAAGCCATGCAAAGGCTGCTGCTCCTTGGCCCTGGCTGGCAAATTATTCCAGTCTGCAAACCCCAGGGGTTTCTGTACAAAAACCCAGGCCCAAAAGGGTGGAACAAAAAGATGTGACAGACGTGGATCTCCTGCCATGACCCACCACTGTCCCGTGGCTCCCAGCACCAGCACTGGGCTGAGTGGGAGGAGAACTGGAGGAGGCCATCCCCGCTCCCAGCAGAGAGCAGAGCTGTGGAGGGAAGGCTGCCGAGCACTGACATATGAGGATAATGAGTGCTGACATATGAAGATACAGCCAAACTGAAAGCTACATCCTATTTAGCTTTTAATTTGGATGCTCATAGAGTGGATTCTGAAGCTCTGTTTCATCACAGCTCTTAAAACGGATCTGACTTACAGGAAACAAGCTGATGTGAGGCTGCATTGCTGATAAACCCGACTGGAACGCGGCACCCGCTCCCTCTGACAGCCGCCCTGCCCTGTGAGATCCCACGCTGGGCAGGAGCGCTCTGGCCCCGGAAAAGGCATCCTGCTTCGGGAACCACACTCCCTTTTTCTGTGGGAAACCTTGGCTAAGCCGCACGGGTTGGGGTGAGATCTGGGAAACAGAGAGAGCTGCTGCTGCACGTGCCAGAGCCCATCCCAGCATCCCTGCAGGAGCCACCCAAGCACGGGAACCCCAGCGCCAAACCTCCTCCGGGCAGCACCAGCTCGGGAACCCTCTGAGCATCCCTCTGAGCGGAGAGGGCAGGGCACAGGGGAGCTGCTGTCTCTGCCCGGGACAGGAGGTGCCCTGGTGCCCCCTGCTCTCCTTGGGCCATCTCCCCTCCTGACCTGCCCCTGAGAGGGGTTTCCTCTCCCACTTTTCCCCTGGCCAATCTTCCCAGCACTGAACTAAACCGGGGTAGGGCAGCTAAAGGTTTGCTGCCTGCAGCTCCTGCAAATCGCATCCCAGATTCCCCCTGGGCAGAAACACCCGCCAGAATAACACAACAACGAGGACAACAGCCACACGTTGCTATTTCCATCTCTGCTTTTGCTTTCTTCTTTTTAAAAGTAACTCGTGACTCGCAGCGCCGGAGAGGCCCCTGTGATCCCCGGGTAATGGCCTGCCCTCTATGCAGAGTGGAATAGAGTTAGAATGAACGCTCCAGAAACCCTGACAGCCCGTTTAACAAGGTGTCTAACATCCCATTTCCTCTGCACTTCCTCTCTCCTTAATCCTTTTATGCGAAACTCACTCAGGAGTAAGCACGTGTGAAATTGAGGACTCTCTAATACACATTGCTCGACACAGGCTCACTGAAATGGAGTGTCTCAGCCTTGTTCCGTCAAACAGTGCCAAGAGGAAGCCGACGTTAATCAAAGAGTCTTTTCCATGTGTCCAGGGCCCTGTGCACCCGCAGAGCAAATAAACAGCTCTCCACTGCCACCGCTCTCCCAGCCCTGCCGCCTTCCCAAAGCTCTGCCGTCGGCAGGGCGGCTCGCAGGAGCGGGAGGGCTGGAAATGGAGAGGGGCGAAGGGCAGGGCGCACCCGGCTCCCGACAGCTCGGGCAGGGGGTGAGCGGGCAGCGGGTTTTGGCTTTGAAATAACATCTGTGGGCAGCACAAAGCAGCTCCCCAGGCTGCCGGGTCCTGGAGCTGCTGGGCATCCGCAGCTCCGGGAGATCCCTGCAGCTTCCCAGGGCAGGAGCAGCAGCCTGGGTTGGATGCAGGGACAAAATGCAGCTTGGGAGAATAACAGAGAGGATAGGGTCGAGCTTAGAGCAGCTCAGATCTCCCCAGACTCGGCCTAAAGCTGCTGCAAGGATTATTCTGTGAGTTCTGACCTCCCAGCAGCCCGGCTGCAAGGTTTGATGGCACCAGTGCTGTGATCATTCTGGGATTCTATGATAAATTCATCATAATCAGCCTCATTCTGCTGTAGAAAAATACAGTTTTACTCAGCAGAAAGTGGATTTCTCAGCAGAAAGTCTTTTCTTTACTAGAGCAGGGATAGAACACCACAAAGGAAACTGAAAGCCCTCCTGATAAAATGCCCAGGAAATACTTCCACTAGTTTTGTGCATTTTCTTAATCACAAGCCAAATCCACCCCAGAGCTGAGCAATTCACTCCTGAACACCGGGTCCAGTTGATATCAGGGGGATAATATGCTGCAATTGCAGGCAGACAGACCTGATCCAATGGGTCTATTATCTCCCCCCGTTACTATGATCCTGTCCTAATTAGGATCTCACACCGACCAGATACACCAGAAGTCAATGACAACTTCATTTATCCAAGGGCTTCGGTCTAGGAAAGCTGTCTGGTGTTTTTAAGTCACCATCAAGTAGGTATTGATTCGGGGAAGTCAGGAAATGATCCTTCATTTGGGTGCTTTAGCTGGAATTTGGGGTGCCCGTTGCTGCTCCCGGGGCGGCCCCGGGGTGGGAGGGCTGAGCTGGGTCGGCAGTTTGCAGGGTGAGCAGTGAAAACACCTCGTGTCCCTCTTGCTGTGCCCCGCAGACTTTCTGAGGGTTAAAACTCACGGTAAATCAACAAACATTTGGATCAATAAGGGTTGCAGGGGAGTGATTTGCATCGCTGCTCTCAACCCTCGGCTGGAAGAGGAGCCCGGGCAGCGCATGATGGATGCACAATATTGGGGTGGCGTGGAGAGACACAAAATCCCCCTAATTGCGCGGTGGAATGCAGATTACAGAGCGGGAGCTGATGAGCAGTGCTAAACCCAGCGCCTCCAAATAAATAAACACACAATGTAAAGCCCCCAGTGAATGAGATTTCCGTGTTATCAGCACCCCGTGTAAACGATAGCGTCCCTCCGGATTAGCCCGCGGAGCGCGGGCTGGGGCGCTGCCGAGATAAGGCACCTCTAATCTGCACATATCATCAGCTGAAGGGAAAATATAAAATGCTAATAACAAATTGGAATTCAATCTAAAAGGGATGCAACAAACACCAGAACCGTTTTCCCCTCCTTGCCTTTGGGGAAAATAAAAACCGAGCAAACTGTGCCCTGCTCCCGCCGCCCGCCTCCGGCTGTTCTTCCTTCGATTTCCCCCTCCAAAATGCTCCATCACAACACTTTAGGGGGTGAAATCTTCCCATTAGGAGCTTGGCTCCCATTCTCCCTGCCCCCATTCATCCAACTTTATGTTTGAAATGGATCAGTTTCCCCGTGACTGAACCCGGCGTGGATCTCCCCAGCCCTCGCTCGCTGGAACACTGTAACAGGTAAGTGCTACCATACATCATCTTAAAAGGTGGCTTATCTGGAGAGGAGGTGCAGGAAATATTGTGCGAGGGACTGTCTGCATCCGAGGCGCAATCGGGTTCCATTTTTCCTTTTGAAATAGGGAACAGCAAATCTGTTGCTAATGCCTGAGAAAATCACGGCGCAGCCCACGGCTCCCGCGGCTCCCCTGGCCGAGGGGGCTGTGCCAGCCCAGCCCCCGGCAGGGAAGTGCCCCGGTGGAACCACCCCTAATTGTCACCACGTCCCCGGCTCAGGAAGGTCCCCCCAGCAGCAGCTCCCAAAGCCTTTCTGCCACGTGGGAGCTGCAGCGCTGCCCGAGGCCCGAGGCCAGGGGAGCTCTTTTCCCTGTTCAAAGCAGCACAATGTAAAGTGGAAAGGCAATTTTTCCTCCTAAGTGTGTCGATGCCCAGGGCTGCGCCCGCACTGCTGCGTTGCTGAGGCCACTCACATCCCTGGGATGGAGGCTCCACACGGATCTGTGCCCGGCAGCACCCGGGGCTGCTCCGATTCTCGGCTGTGGCCTTTGGGATCGAGTCAGGGTTTGGGTGCTCAGCCCTCACCAGAGGCCTGGCCCTTCCTCCTGCACAGGACAGTGCTTTGGTGGTCAAACCATCCATTGCTGGAGCCTCAGGAAACATTTCTGAGCAGAATTGAGAGAGACCCCAAATATTTTACTCCATTTCTGCCTATCGCCCCTCCAGCTAAAGCCAGCAACACCTAAAGCAAGTGTCCTTCTGTCAGATCCCAGCACAGCCACGACCCCAAACAGCCCCATCACTGCATTCGAGTGACCAGTGGTCCCTGTGAGCTGTGTAACTATCTCTCCTGAGGCTCCAGAATCAACATCCTGCCCCAAACGATGGCTAAGACACAACTGTGGGTGTTTTTGATTCCCTTTGCTGCGCCACAGTGACAGTGCTGTACGCTGGGATTACTCTTTCCACACCCATGGGTACCACACTGCCCGGCCCAGCTCCGGACTCGCAGCTCCTGGGAGTCATTTAAGGCTCCTTCTTCCACATCCCCAGAAAGCCAGGGCTCCGTGGCACTACAGAAAATCCGGCATCAGCGCAGAGATTTGGGGTTAAGCCATGGGCTGCTGCAGCCTGTGTAAGCCGCAGTGACAGTGTATTTATTCCTCCCCACGCCGGCGCTCAGACAGGGCAGATTTCCTATTACACACACGCACGCACGCGGCCAAATCCTGTATATTGGGCAGGGAGATTATTGAACAAAAGTAAGTGATAAAAGCACGGGCCAAAAAGATGTGTTATAGTGTTTTCCTTTGAGGCAAAGACAAAGAAGACACTTTGCTGTTTGTTGTGCCAGAGAATCATCTCTGATTGTTTGTGTCACGGTGGCAGATAAGTGCAAAGGAGATAGATGTTCTGTCTCCCAGGCACAGTTCTCATCTGTATAGTATAAATTTATGCCTGCTGGTTGCAAGGCTCATGATTCAGAGCCGGTGTGTGACTGTGATCTGAGCAGAGGAAGGCACTGCCTTCACGCCTGACGTCGCTCTGCTTCACTGGCGCTGTCACTCAGCCCCTGGGCGATGTCCCCTCGCGTTAGTGTCACCCGCTCCCCGCGTGGGCTCCCCGAGGCTGTCCCACCCTGCTTCACACAACTGCGGTGGCACTCGTTAACGCTCGCACAATTAGCAAGGGCCACGTTTGAGCCCAGACCTCTCCTGCCCTTTTCAACTCCATCTCTGGCTTCACTTCAGTGTGCAAAGGGAGCCAGATCTTTGCTGCTCCTCAGTGCCCTTCTCTTCCTTCACACCAGCAGGGTGATGGACCCTGTTCCTGTTCCTGCTGCTCCTCTGGGACACAGCTGACACCTCTCCTTCCCTCTCCTCCTGGCCAGTCCCGCTCACTTCACAGAGCCACGGAACCATTTAGGCTGCAAAAGACCTCCAAGATCATCGAGTCCAACCCACAGCCAATCACCCCCTTGTCACCCAGAGCAGAGCACTGAGGGTCACTGTCCACTCTGGTGCCACCACAGAGCTGATGGGGTCCTGCTCAAGGACAGGGGGCTGCCAGCCACAAACGGTGCGGTTGGAGCCGAGACAGAGACAGGCAGGAAACACTGACTGAAGATGTTTTGAAAATAAATTCTTTCAAAGCGACAGCATCAGTGAGAGCTTCATGCACTTTCCCCACCAAGCGAGGCTTCTGAGAGTCCTTCCCACACAGAGGCCGGGTGTGCTCTCAGGTGTGAAGCAGATAAAAGAATCTCTAGGCCCTGCTCCTGCCTTGTCCTCCAGAGCTAAGAGTTTGTTTATTTGGGTCTGCAAACAACCCCAATTTCCCCCAACTCCTGATTGCTTAATTTCATGCCCCTCTGACACAAGGCCAGTATCTCAGCCCATCTCCTCACGCCCCTTCCTGCAGCAATCACTCACACATCCAGCTCCCTCCCCTCTTCACCAGCTCGGAGTGACCAGCTCCAAGGGGATCCCGGAGGAAATTAGCTTTGCTCCCATTACTGGACAATCTGGAAGGCTGAGGGAAATGAGGGCTAAGCCCAGAGGTTTAATTTCCCCTTGTGATGATCAAGGGACTTTAATTTCTTTTTTTTCCTTTTGGTACCTCTGAAGTTGGAGGGAAAACAGCCAGAGCCAAAGACAAATGAGAAAGTTCACTGGAGGCTCTGGATTTCCCCACAAATCACCTTGGCCAGGGAAGGTTTTATTGCAGGAGTTTCTGGGTTAATCCAACACGGGAGCAGAAGTACTGCCAGCCCGAGAGGCATATTCCCTGCCGCAGTCAATGATTACCTGCCACCCTGTATTCCTGAAATCAGACCCGAACTGACCCGGCATTCCCAGGGCACCCACATCTCCCAGGAGTTTTACGAGCAGCAAACTTGAAAAGTGAACCCGTGCTCCTTGTTTTGGGTCAGTAAGTGCCAGCAAAGCCTTCAGCACAACACAAGCATTCCCAGAAGAACCGAGATCCAGCGGTGGCTTTGCTACAGGGCTCCCGCTGCCACCTCTGGAATGCCAACACAGAGGAGAAATCCTCCCAATTCTCATTTTCCTCAAGCAATCTGCTGCTGAGCTCACAGAAGAACGGAGAGCCAGGGCAGAGCTCAACTCGTGCTCCATTTCAGCCTCTCTTGGGGATACCTTTTCTCTTGACTTTTCATTCCTGTGTTTGCTCATGTTGCGGTGTGGCTGTGTTAGGGATGTGATGGATCCCGGCATTCCAGTGCTGCTGGCAGGGAGATCTGGGAGCAGCCCAGGAATTCCTCAAGCCACAATGGGCAACACACAAACCTGCACTTGCCAAGTCCCCACAGAGAAGCAAAATAACAAAAATAATGCTCTTTAGCAGGACCCCAACTACAATTCGTAATTTTACTGGCGGTGCATTGAATTCATTTCCCAGCACAGACAACGGGGATTGGGAGCCTTTGGAAGCCCAAATCACACCCGAGCATGCTGGTGGTGCTGGCAAAGCCTAACTCTGGTGGGTGGGCATCTGGGAGAGCAGAAGCCAAGGAAATTGCCAGCAAATCACCCCGCCTTGGATGCCAGACACGACTTCTTGGGGAACTTTGCACCTCTTACCCTGGCACCGAGTTCCTTGGAAAGGAGGGGTTGGCTCCTGTGTTGTGCACATTGTCTTAGAAGATTGATTTTCCACCTGTAAAAGTGATCTACATTCTCCTTCCTCTCCTGGATGCCTTAGTCAAAAGAGAAAATGGATCTTTTAAAGATACATGTATCCATCACTATTATTTACATCCTAATATGCGTACGCAGCTCTGCTCCAACAAGGGAAATGTAAATCAGATGGACATCGTTCCCTGAATGCCCTAAAGAGCTCCATTCCCCCCAAATTAGAATAGAAAATGCTCTTTTAAAATGCACCTTTAATATGTAAAAGCTGCTGCATCCTGACTCTAAATAAACCAAACTTGAGCTACATGCCAAATATCTTAGATAAAGGACAGGTGAGATGGTAGTATCTGGCCAAGGAATCGGTCCTAAACAGCTATTTATATTAATGCAAAGAAGGTACAATGTTCTTCCTCTTGATATATGCTGCAGTGGGATATAGTTTTGTCCCACTAGTGAGAATAAAAACGTACAGTTCATGATAGGCAAAGTCACATGTGTGAGATAAAAAGCTCCAACTATAATATATGTCTTCACCGTGTATTCTCTTCAGGATTTTCTTTAGATCTTGGGATGACAACAAGAAAACACTTACTCAAGGTTAGACACTGCTCTCTGGGCTTTTTAATAACCATTCCCTCTATCCTGGGGGATTGCGGCCGTGAAATAAGGCGAACTCCACTCCAGCGCCCGGACTTGCAGAGGCACGGCAGAATCCTTGTGTGTGCCTTTGTTTCTGCTCGGCTGTGCATGCCAATGAACTGTGCCGGGCTGGGCTGAAGGACTGCCCATCCCTGGAAGCTTTCCCAAGAGCAGGAGCAGAGCTCTGGCCGGGCAGGGGCTGCCTGCCCCGGGCCTTCACTGACCACACCGCCAAACTTGGGACAGGACCACAAAACCCAGCGCACGTAGCTACTGAAAGGAGACCCCTACCAACAACGAGGCAAAAAGATTTGGTTTAAAGGCAAACCCCTCGCGTAGAGCAGCCGGGGAGGACGGGCTGGGCTGTGCCTCGTGGCCAGCCAGGCTGGTCTCAGCGAGCACAGGGCTGCCCCGCAGGCTGCAATAAACGTGCCGTGGCCCACGCTGAGCCCGGCAGCAGGTGCGATGTGCCCGCGCCCTGCGCCGGGCATCTCCCGGTGGAACCGGCAGAGATAACACGGAGCAGCCGTGCAGGAGGAGCACAGCTCTCCTCCTCCTCCTGCTCTCACTGCCAGCAGTGGGACTGGGGGCTGGCAGGAGCAGGGAGCACCGCAGGTGGAGCCTGGGGCAGCCGAGCACGGTGCTGCATCCCATCTCTCCCATCCCTCCGGGGCTTTGTGCCATGCCAGTCCAAAGGGTGAACACACCAGGCATAAAGCCAGTCTCAGCTGAAAGTCAGTGTCACAGGGAATGGGCCCTCAGTCTGGCTTCTGGGGTTTTTTCCACTGGCCCTTCACACGCACAGTCTTCCCTCTTCATGCAGTAAATTCACAGGGGCACGGAAAACATTTGATGTCGGAAGCTGAAATTTTCGCGCATGACGTGGTGCAGCTCCCAAGGCAGCAGACAGAAACAAACCCAACTGCAGAGCACGCTGCTCCCCCTCCTCCAGGCTGGGCACGAGGTGCTGGGAGCAGCTGAGGGAAGAACTTGTTCCTCCCTGCCCCAGCTGGAGGCTGGAATCCCCCCAGAGTCAGGATTTCACTGAAATGCAAACTGATTTTAAAAGGGGAGCTATTGGGCTCCCCTCTTCCTGCACTTCGGGCAGCCTTTAAGCATCACCTTGTTCCTGGCTATCCTGGTGCTCCACGCTGCAAACACTTCCCACTTTTCTCTCTCCTGCTGACACCTGGGAGAGCCATGTCTGTGCCCTCTGTCCAGCTGCTGCCTCACACCACAAGGCACAGCATTATAATATGCTCAGCTTGATATTTCTTCCAGCCCCAAAACAAAGCTTAATCAGGCAGTGGAAGCAGTGGTGAAGATGAAGGATTCTGAGGATGGTTTCCCTTCTGGGTTGCTGCTTTTTGACACATCCCCTGGTCCTGCAATAACACGTTCCCCACTTTGCATTAAGAAGGACATTAGCACAGAGGTTTCATTGCCACCCCAAGGGAAGGGACAAAGGACAGTGCAGGAGGCAGCCAGGAGCCCTGAGATGGCCACAAGCTCCAGTGTCACAGCAGCTGGATGGAGAGGAGCCAGAATGCACCTCATTTACTGCAATCTCTGCTTGTTATTATTATCACTAAACCCGTTCTGTAACGCAGCAGCATGAATTGGCTCCGATCCCCAGTGCTCGGGGAACCAGCAAGCGTGGTGAGCAAGGCTTGGAGAGCAACACCCGCCTGGAGACTGCCGGAATTCCCGGGATGCAGCACCAGGACAGGCCCACAGCTGGGCAGGAGGGAGAGCTCCACGCTGCTGGGCATTGACTCCTACTGCCTCCAGACGGATGCAATAAACCCCGGATCTGTTAAAACACTCTGCTGTCCCCGCGAACCCACCACGGCACGGTCCCGCTATGAGAACACGTGTCCAGGTATTATCCTGGCGACCCCTCAGCTGTGAACGAGCCAGGATATTTTGGAAAGAAAAACAATTTGCTCCCACTGTTTACTTCTTTCTGCCGCTCTTGACCCCGCGAGCGCACAAACGTTTCCCCGCGCCTCCGCCGCCAAAGAGACACTCTCATCAAGGAGGAGTAAATCACAATAACAGGGAAATAAACCTTCCCCCGAAATGATTCCCGGTTATTTATTTATTTATCTGCCTTTTCGCACCAGTCTACATAGAAGTGCATAAATTGCGGTGCCGGCTGGCGGCTGCTGAGCAGCCCGGGCTCCGGGCGAGCATCCCCGCTCGGCTCCGCTCCTTCCCTGCTCCCAGCGCCGGCGGGGCGGGCGCGGGGCAGCCGAGGCCGTTTCCCTTTAAATCTAACTCAGGTAATGAAAACGCACAAGAAAATAGTGCGGGTGCATCTGGGAGCAGTAGAAAACAGTTAGATCTTCATAGAGCCATAAAGAAGTAAACAGTAGGCTGCTATGAAGATCTATGGGACCCCGCAGTGCCATTGTCTTCAAAAGGAATTAAAAACAAATTGCTGAGGGCCAGCACATAATTTAGAGACTCACGGCAATTTTATGACTTGCTAATGTTCCTAATTACATGCCCGTGAAAGGCTTAATTAATTGGGGGATGTAGCAAAAAGTGGAGCCTGTGTTTGTTATCATGGTTCCACTGCATTGATTTTAGTGCCTATGGAGAATTTAGGGCCTCTTTATTTGCACAAAGAAAATGCAAGTCTCTCGAAAAAATGCACATTAAGATCAACCCCTCGCTGCTATCTAATATACTTTCCTCTACTTAACCAAAGTGCTTGTAATCATATTTTGTAAATGTTGGTGCCGTTAATTGCATTGTGAGAGAAAATAGGTTCCGCTCGACTGGTTGTGGAGAATTTTATAAAGTTCTTTTCCTGCTCCCAGTTCTGAGGACTCGGAGGGAAACTCATCAGAAGTTGCTGCGGTGGGCATGGAGCGCTGAGGCTCCGCTGCTCCCCGTGTGTGGCTGGGCCGGTGGGCACCGGGGCAGATCCTGCACCCCCCAGGCTTTCCCGAGTCATCTCTGCCCACTGGGCATCCCCGGGACTCCTGACCCACGGCCTCTTGCCCAAAGGAAAACAGGACAAACCAAGCTGAACGTTTCTGCTAAGGTGTCTGAATCCAAATTCTGATTGCATCAAAAACCACAAACAACTAATTTTTACCTCTGATGTTTTAGCTGGAGGTAAAATCTCACCAGCCAACCAGCTCTCCGGAGGAGCCACCAAAACACCAGCAGCAAACTGCAGAGACAGCTCCAGCTCCAACATCCCACACGTGCAGGCGGGGGCAGGGGGAAGGTCAGGCAAAGAAAGAAATTTGGAACAGCAGTTTCGGTCACGGTGACGCTCCTTAACAATCAGTAACTAAACTTCCAGGGATGCAGCCTGGGCAGCCCCTTGCTGCCTCCTCCTCCCCTCACCTGCGCTTCCTTGCAGGAAAATTGCAGCGAGGAGGAGGGAAAAAAATACAAAAGGCAAAGCCAAGTTTGTGTGCTGCTCTTGAGAAGAGCAGACGTCTCTCGAAATATAGTTGGTGCTTTGACGATAAGACCTTTGACAGAAACATGAATGACATGAATACTTTGATCTCTAGTCTCAGAAGCTTCAACAGCAATTATGAGTCAAGAGGGGTGAATATGGGCAGCAGCTAAAGCAATGCCCCAGAGGGTGCTGATGTAGTAATTAGAGACAAACCCCGAGCATCTCTGCCTGCACCGCACCGGCAAACCAGGGAGGAGGTGGGCCAGGGAGAAGCTTCATGAAAAAAACAACTCTTATTCTTCTGAGAGACATAAAATCGACAAGACTTTATACATTTCAAAGCAAAGATCTTCAAAGACAGGTAAAATGCTAATTCTGCTAATGTAGGTTTTTATGTATATGCTCTGAAAAGGTAAAGCAAATTAATCACCAGCTTTACCCCCTAATATATATCTGTGTTACAAATATATTACAGCATGTCAGATCTGAGGAGATATATCTGAACAGCGGTGGTTAAAAGAGCATTTCCCTTTTCATGCTCTAATACAGTTATTTTGATCTTTCAGTCTTCATATTTTTTGTTCTCATCAAAGGAATGATGGTGCCAGAGATTAGGATGTTATTTATTTCCCTCTCACTGTCCTACCCATGTTAATCACTTCGAGTGTCAACAGCTGCAGCAGCAGTGCCCGTGCGAGGGGCCACGCTGCCTGTGCTGCCTGCACCTCCTGCCCACCCGCACCACGATCCCCTGGGGCCACCTCCAAAAACCCCCCGACCTCCAAAATCATGGAAATGCCGTGCAAACAGAGGGCGGGGAGGGAGCAGAGGGATGCTGGGGACACACAGCCCCGTCCCCGATAGCAGCAGTGCCCAGCTCAGCCTTCTGCATCCCTGAGATGGTTGAGGAACGCATCAGGAGAAGGAAACGCTGATGGAGTGGCAGAGTGGTGTTGGGCACCGCCAGAAATCCCTGTTCTAAATCACACACAGCCTGGAGACCAGGGAAACAGAGAGGACAAACAGGGAAGGAGGCAGAGGGACAGGAGATGGTGGCCAAGGAGGGCACATGACACTGCCCAGTCCAGCCAGTGCCATCCTGGCTCTTCAACCAGGTTTGGGCATGGGGTGACTCGGGTGTGACCAGTGTCCCTTCACCCGGCTGAAGGCTGCCTTGTCCCCAGAGGGTTTGCTCTCGGGTTGAGGGTGAGATTGGATCTTGCCCCTGGAGTTTGGGCAGCAGAAGCCACAGTGGCCGGCCCCAGGCTGGGGAGAGCTGCCTGCTGACCCTGCAGAGGACGGTGACTTCAGCAGCTCCATCCAAACGCTGCTTTAAAGGATCACGTGGGATGCCAGAGCTTAAGGACCAAGTGTGGTAGGCGCTGGCTGCTCCTGCAGGTAACTCGCAGGGATGAATGGATGCGTTTGTTAGGAGGGGAAGCTGGTGATAAGCAGGTATCTCCATAATTATTTGCAGAGATTAACAGAGCAGGTGCACTTCGAGCACAACTAATCCTTGAGAGACAAGGAGCAGGCAAAGACTGCAGGAGCTGATGCCTTTGAAATAGGTTAAACCAGTGACATTGCCCACCATCAGCATTGTGTTCCTTGCCTTTAAAATGCTGACACTCACAGGTTTGATGGTAACTAGACTGCATAGGGGCACCTTTGCTTTCACATCAGATCTGCTGACATGAACAAGAGTCGATTCAGATGGGCATCCAAACATTAAAGTCCTTCCCTATTTCCATAAAATGATTGGCAGGATGCCTACTGCTAGCGGCTGGTAGCGCTGCTGATAAATGGCATCTTGATAAAAACTTTGGGCTGTTTTAAGAAGGAAAAAAAAAGCATGCTCTTATTCTAATTCACTCAGCTCCTGACAGATGAGATGTCTCATCTCTAAAAATTAGATCCTGGTATCTTTGCTGTGTGTACAGAGGAAAACAGCTTCCAGGGGCTGGGACAGGGGCTCGGAGTGCCCCGTGCCTCACCCCCCTCCTGGGCAGGCAGCCGACCCTGCCGTGGGGCATCTCCCCTTCCCTGGCACTGAAAATGTACAGCTGGAGACTCAGCAGAAAGTGCTCAAAATACAGCAAAGGTTATCCCTAGGAAAAGGAAAAGGGCTTTCCCTTTCCAGGCCTTGAACTACTGAAGCTTTCCATGGAGTCCTGCGGGTAAAATCTCGCTGGAGCAGCTGAATTCCAGGGTCATTTCTAAGACACAGAGACCCAAACCATGGAACCAGGTCCTTCCTGCAACTTAAAAGTGAACCTCACTCTGCCTCTGCAGTATCACAGACTTCATTTCCGCACGTAAAAGTCACCTAACGACGCTGTGAAGCACCAAACAGTAACACAGAGAGCTCCAGGAACATCCCCTGCCTGCACAAAGGAAGCAGCCTTGGACAGGGACGGTGAAACCTCAAAGAATCCTTGGTGCTGCCAGAACAACCCGAGCCGGAACCGGCAGCAGAGCTCACTCACACCAACCTGTGGTTTGTGGAGCTGCTGCCTTCCCCTTCTGCTTCCTGCCCCTGTCTGCCTCCAGATGTGCTGCCAGCTGTGCCAACACCAGCACAGAGACTGAACGAACACATCTGACCACACGGCAGGGCTGTCCCAGCCTGGCACCATCTCCAGCCCTTCCCACAGCGGTGCCAGACCCCAGCCCGGCTCTGCACCCAGCGAAACCAGCAGTGCCAGTTTGTCACCACAGCTCAGAGACACAGAACCCACCCTGAGATGGGCACTGAGAGCCCCCAGCATCACAGCAGAGTCCCAGGAGCCTCCAGGCAGCCCAAGGAGAGCGGGAATGAGGTCTCCCTCCATCGCTTCCGTGCCAGAGCCTCCCCAGGGCTCCTGAGCACCCCTCGGTCCCGAGGCTGGTTGTCCCCAAGCCCCAGCACAAGGAACACAATTAAGAGCAGTGACATCCTTACCTTGATTCCCGTCATGGTCGGCTGGAAGTCACTTGGAGAGCCGGGGCTTCAAAGCTGCCTCGCCATCATGTGATGTGACATCGTGGAGAATATACTGGGGAAACAAAAAAACCCCACAAGTGTGAAATGTGACTGTCGATAAAGTAATCCTCAGCAATCAGACAAAATTAATTGTGTGAACATCATTGATCAAACCTACTTAATACACTGGGTTTGTGGAAAGCTGGAATGTAATTTCATTACCAATCTGCTCCATCCTAATGAAATTTCTAATAACACTTTAATTTTGATTTCGGTTAAGGAGAGAATGATGGAAATTTTCTTTTGCTTCTCTTGTAAGGTTTTATTTTATTGGTTTTCTGCAATACCAGGGATACTAATTTTTTTTTTAATTTGACATTTTATTAGCAGGGGGCTTAATATAACAACACAGATAAAAAACAAAATTACAAAACAGACAAACCTTACAGAAACAGAGTTGATGTCAAACTGAAGGAGGCTAATTTTAAAGAAATTGATTTATTTTATGAGTGGTGATTTGGACTTTTTTTTTTCTTTTTAAGTTCTAGCTGATTTTCTGACCTAAAGTGATTTAAATAATTGTGGTTTGCAGCTGCTTTTCTGTGGAGCTCTGCCAGAACAATGCCAGGAGAGGCAGCACCATGCCTGTGTTTGTAATGGGTGGATTAAGGGTGAGCGGACCCACGTCGGCAGCAAGGCCCCCTCAGTTTGGACACAACCAAGATTTCACCCTTTGGGTCAAGTCTCAAAAGGCACCACTGAAGCCTCCAGACCAGAGCAGGGGGAGGGGGCAGAGGTCAAGCACGCCGCGAGTGAGGGAGCATCGGGCAGGTAACTAAGCAGGGGTGTTGGGACTGGCACCCTGCGGGAGCTGCCCCCTGCACCAGGGCCCTGCCTGCGCTCCCTGGGACCCCCATCCCGCAGGGATCGTGGCAGAGAGAAGCGACAGCATTGCAGGAGAGGCCCAGCAGGAATCAAACTGATGAACCCAAGGACTGCGTTTGAGGGTGAGCATCCTCCTGCCTCCCACCCCCCAGCATCCCCGGGTGCCGCGGGAGCCTGTGCTGCCAGCGGGTGCCAGGGGAACGTGGCAGCCAAGGGACACGTCCTCGGGCCACCCTGCCTCGTGCCAGCTGAGGGTCCAGGGCACCACGTGCTGGCAGCACCCACCCACGGAGGAGCTGGGCCAGGACAAGGCGCCCGCCTGGGCTCGGGGCTGCCATGCTCAGCCCGGAGCCTCCGGGCTCTGCAAACTGCATCTCAGTGCGGGCAGGGGCACAGCCTGGAACCCGGCTGCTCTGCTGCTGTCTGTGCTGCCAGGCACTGCAAACACACAGCCTGGAACCCGGCTGCTCCGCTGCTGTCTGTGCTGCCAGGCACCGCAAACGCACAGCCCGTGCCTGCAGCACGCGGGAGAGGCCAGGGCCCGCTCTGGGAGCGGCTGGGCGCTGCCAATGGCTCGTGTGGCAGCGCAGCCAGTGACTGGAAATCAGCTGTCCTGGGCAGCAGGACGCGTGCAGGGATGCTCCGGGCGCACTCCGACGGCTCCCAGGCACTCGGGGCCTCAGCACGATGGGCTGGGCTGTGACGAGCAGACAAGGGAGCACGGAGCGTGCATGCTTGCTGCAGGAAGGTGATGCTCTTTGACTACTGAACTGGTGCCTGTCTCTGGTATTTCCATTTTCAGCAGTCTGATGTGTTTTGGAGATTTATTCATGACTGGTGTAGTGAAAAATTGGAAAAGGCTAGCGGGATAGCCGTGGCCTGGAGATCCAGCGGCTGATTGAGGCTACAACTGAATTACTGTCAGAGGCATCATGCAAGGTTTACTCCGGCGAGTGGGAAGTTGAATCTTTATATTAATAAGTGAACACGAACTATCAGAGAGACTGGCATATGTCTGCTGCCGGGCAGGGCTGGAAGGAGCTGTCAGATCAAGGGGAAACTCGAGCAGACAAATGGAGAAGCTTCAGTGCCTCCTTCACGTGCTCCAGAGGTGTCTCAGCAGAGCGGGAGGATTTACTGGTGCACGAAGGCTCAGAGCTGCCTAGGACTGAATCCCTGGGTGGAAGCAGACAGGGAATCTTGGCCACTGCTCCATCCCTCAAGCACAGGTGAAAATCCAGCCCCTCGTCTGAAATAAAACCACGGTGCTGAGCACAAGGGACACGTGCTGATAATGCGCACCCAGAAATCCCAGCCCAACCAGGAACACCAGGAGGACTCAGGGAGAATCCTTTAACACAAGCCCAAACCTACAGCAAGTGCTACAGAAAGGATAATTTTCACCCTGTTTCCAAAAAGAAAAGGAAAGGTGCTGGTCAGTGCTGATCACTGCCCTCCCCCTCGGCACCGCCCTCCTCTCTGGCCTCCACGCTGGCCACTTTCAAAGCTGCCCCACATTTATCTCCACATCAAGCACAAGAAACTCCTTTCTATCCTGCTTCCCACCTGCTGGGTGTAAAAGGATGGGGGGGAATGTCCCTTCCCACAAGGCTGGTTCTCCCCAGATCTGAACTTTTGAGAAAATAAAGCAAATAAGCAAAGGGGGATTTCAGCTTTTAATCTCTTGGCACCCAGACTAAAGCTGTCCAAGGGCTCCCTCCCGGCCTCCTGTGAGCCAGGCTGTGTTTAGGTGAAGCTCAGCCTCACGAGCTCCTCCAAGGGAGTTTCCAAGGGAGGGAGAGCTGAGGCTGACCATGGTCGGGGGGGGATCATGCACCAGAGCTCCCCTGAGCTAACAGCCCTCCTGGACATGAGATCCCCCTGTATTTTAGGGGTTTAGAATCTTTCTGCTTTCTCCACAGCCCCGCTGCACTTTGCTGATCGTTAATGCCACCCCTGTCCTTGGCAAGGCGCAGAAAAGGGACTTTCCCCTACCAGAAAGGCAGGAGAGCTGATTTCCTAATAATTTATGGCTCCAACAAAGTTGCAGAGCAGCCACCAAGTATGCAGGAAAGGTTGGGGTGAAAAATTATTTACAAAGTGAATGCCCTGAAGACACTTGTACTGGACAACAATTACGGCACCTTAATTAACTGAAATTTAGTTCACCCGTCGACTGAGGCATGTCCAGTGCTAAAGTTATGCCACTACTGCTGTCTACGACTGGTTAATGAATATAAATCAGATGGTTTATAGTTAGTGAACATGTAATAGGCTTGCAATGAGCTGAATTCCAATGCAAAATGCCCGGGGATAGGAACATGCCGTCCATAAAATATATATAAATAACAGATTTACATTTCTACAAGGGAAAAAAACAAAGCTGTGGCCCCATCTTGGGATTCTCCCAGCTGGACAGACCTGAGCTCCAGTTCCCCAGCGAGACACGGGATCGATAAGGAGGAACTGAAGGGTCTGATCACCCAAGGTGCAGCTCCTGGAAGGCCAAAACTCCCCCGTGTCCTCCTCGCTTCCTTCCCAGCTGGGAGCCCCGTCCTGCAGGTTTGTCCTGTGCCCGTGCAGAGCTGCTCGGGAGCAGTGCCCGAGGGCCAGGAGCACTGAAGGTGACCCCTGAAGGTGCAGAGCACCTGGTGCAGGTACCAAAGGCTGGCCAGAGGCAGCTCAGGCCACCGGAGAGGGCGGTGCTGCCTTGGCTGGGCTCTGAGTCAGTGCCTGGGGACAGCGGGGACACGGCCGTGCTTCTGCCGTGGCTCCTCCTGCACGAACCTTTACTGACAGCAGGAGAAAAGAGCAGACAGCAAAGGCTCCATCTCTAGAGATAATTCAGGATAAAAAATAAGACAACAGCAGCACCCTGCGCCTTGTTCTGCAGTCAGCCCTGAGCACAGGTTGCAAACAAGCAAATCTCTCCAAGTTTCTTGAAAAATAACCTCAATTTTGTGCCAGCTGCGAGCTGGGCAGGCCTGGCCAAAGACCCCTGCAGCTGGGTAAAGCTTTACCCAGGCTTGGCATCATCCAAGGTGTTGTTCCAGGTCAGGGATGGGAGGCTGCTCATCTTTGGGGTGCCCTCCAAAGGAGCCCCTCACTCCACTCCTGGCAGATAAAGCTGCTCTGGGTCATTCCGTGCTCAGAGGATGCTGTGCCCCAAATCCCAAACTCTTGGGGAGCTGTTGGCACCAAGCCTGAGGTAGGAGCAGCCATCAAAAAAACACCCAGTGTCAAAAAACGCCAGTCTCAGCTCTTTACATCTCCTTGCTGCAGAAGCAAGAAATTGTGGACTTTATTTATTGCACAAATTAGGTACAAGAAAATTATTTTCTTAATGTGAGACTTGATGAATGTTCTCAACTCTCCACCCCGCTAGGAAGAGGGGGTTACAATGAAAATTATTTACAAAGCATGTGCTACCCTGCAGGGATATTTATTCAGGCAGGGGATGTTTCCGCAGATTTTGTTGACAAAGGCAAATCAAATTACATTTTTGTGAGCATTACAACGAGCATCTTGATTTGCTATGGACATCAGCTGGCTCCTGACTGAGCCTGGGAAGCAGCTCGGGCCCAGCACCCTCCAGGCACCTACAAAGGTGGTCATTTTTGGGAACAGATGGGTAAAGTGCTCTGCAAGCTGTTCATGCTCTTCTAAATGTTGATTGGGAGCTCTTATCCCTTTAAAATGTATATAAATTGTTACAAAAACCACACTCAGATTAAAGATGGTTACTGGCTGTGGGGGCAAGGGGAGCTCTCAGGAGGCTCTGTAAGACCCCCACACGGGGGGTCACAGCCCCCAAACCCCTGGCAGAGCAGCAAATGGGAGGTTGGAGCTCCCCTGAGCCCTGCCTGCCCCAAAAACACCCAGCAGGTGTGGGAACACACAGAGCACACGTGTTAACAGCAGCACTTTAAACCCAGTTATTGTTACTGCCTCAAAACTACTCCTCTCAGCCAGAGGACACGGGAACAGCACCCCTGGCAGAAGCTGCTCCAGCAGGAGCCCCTCACCTGCAGCCCCTCCAGCGAGGGGAGGAAAGGCTGTGCAGGATCAAGGCTGGGATTTTTCCTGAATTCCTGCACTGATAGAATGGCACAGCTTTCCCCAGGGGCTCAGGGTTAACCTGAGATCTGCACAGCTCTCTGTCCACACTGCCAGGCTGGGAAGGGTTTGGGAAGAGCGCAGGGAGACTTAAAACATGGATTCTCACAGCAGGAAGAAATGGTTCGGAGCTCCTGGAAAATCACCTCAGTGCAACATCACCGATCCCGCCTGATTAAACCTGTGAGTCTGAAACTTGGTCTTCAATCAGGTCTCTGGGAAGTCCCAACAGATTACAGCATCCCTGTGCTCAGCCATCATAATGACTTGTGAGTGATTAGCTTAACCAGCATTTCACCCAATTCAATTTCCATGGCTGGCCTATCCGTACCAGGAAAGACGTTCACATTAATTTTTGCATAATTAAATCAGGAATGACCCCGGTGCCAATGAAATAAAACCTCAACTCTTCCTGGGCTCCACTGCACTCAGCTCGGCTTTAACCCTCAGAGCACAGAACTCGGCTGGAAGGGACAGATCTGGCTCCAGGTGCTCTCCTGTGCCTTTTCCAGCCCCTTCGCCCTCCCCAGGCTGAGTGACCCCAACACCCACCCTGCTCCCAGCTCCCCAGTGCAGCACCAGAGAACGCCCTTGCATGGACAGTCCTGCCCCTCACTTCAACTTTCACAGATGGATTTTCTGGGAAAAGCCTGAATGAGCAGCACAGCAACACAACCATCCGTTGATGAGCCACCACTGCCACGAGCCACGCTCTGTCCCTCTGCCCATCGCGAGCTGCAGCAAGTCCTGCCCACCTGGAGAACCAAGCGGGCAGCACGAGGGTGAAAGCCAGGCCTCCCCTCAGGTGCCCTCCCAGGAGAAGAGCTCCCTTCCCCGGCAGCCCTTCCCAACACTCTGGAAACCCCTCAGCCTGCAGCTCCCACTGCTCCCGGGGTCCCGACCGCTCGCTGGGATGTGACGCTGGACTCAGCAGCCTAACGAGGATAATTACTGAGTGTTTCATTAGCCAACCCCCCTTTGGAGGCAGCAGCGGTCCCTCACTTCTGCTGTAATTTTAATTGGTGGGCAAACACGATCTTTGCAGAGACAAAGCCTCATTCTTCTCTCCCTTGCAACAGTTTAAATCAATACTAACCTGGGGCTGCTTGGAAATATTTAATGAAAACTATTTTGACAGAAAATTGGATTCTTGATGAGGCAAAATATTTGTTTTCAACAGAAAAGTTTCATTTTGTTGAGAAGCCAAAACTTTTCCAATTTTTACTGAAAGGTCAAATCTCAGGCGTTGCCCTTATGCATCCTTGGTCCCGATAAAGGGAAGGAGCCCAGCCAGCCCCAGGGATGAGATCCCATTGCAGGCTCTCAGGGCTGGAGCCAGGAGCCCTGTGACACCTGTGGAAGTCACAACCTTCATGCTGTGACCCGTCCCGCTGTGCCAAAGCCGGGGGACAGGGTGCACGGCGTGTCCCAGGAGCAGGCTCGGAGCAGCGGCACGGAGCGAAGCCAGCCCGTGGATCACCGCGGGCCCCGCGCCCAGGGGCTCTGCCTGCGCGTTCACCTTGAGGTGAAATTAGTGATGGCAGAAAAACACCTTACTCAGGTCTTGGCTAATGATTATCCCATTAAAGAATCAGCTGACATAATATCATTTGGTGGTTTTATAAACCTCAGTGACAACAAGACTGATGGGGCCTGAAGCCCTGACAGCTCAACTGCCCAGAAAAGAGGAAGGTGCAGGAATCTGCTGTTTTACTGTACTGTGAATTTCATGGCACTAAAAACCCACAACAAAATAATCCCTGGAAAGGCGGGTAACCTTTGCCTGTCCCCAGAAACACACGGGTGCTCACACCCAGCCCTTCCCACTCGCTGGCACGGCTCCATCCAGCCTACAAGCTGCAAGTGGAGCAAGTCACAGCGAGCAGCCGGGCTGCCCCAACCCTGCAGGACCGCGGGGATGCCGCAGCTGGGGGGGGTCCTCTCCCTGCTGCTGAGCCCCCCTGGAGCCCCCAGAGCCCCCCAGAGATGAGCTCTGCCCGGTGACCCAGCCCCAGCAGCGATGCTGGGGAGTGCTGAGCTCTGCGGCAGCAGCTCCGCATCCAACCCTGGCTCAGCCGCCGCCAATTGGGGACAAGGTGAGGTCAGCCCAAGAAGTCACTCCCACGGTGCAGGTGCTTGCTACAATTAGCCCATTTAACTAGAAAGAGAAAAAAAAGTGTGTGTGCTGCAGTTGCTGTCCTCACCCACCCCTGCACCGGAGCCATCCATGCGGGCAGGACAAAACAACCTCACAGGAAGATCTGGGCAGGGCACGTGGCCCGTTCTGCTCTTCTAAAAGTGGCACCACACAGGTGAGCGCTGGCCAGCAAGTGCCTTCCACTCTGGTTTATGAACGCACTTATATATATGTGTGTATAAATTTCTTAATTTTTTTTTTACAACTCTACAACAGAAAATTATCCAAATCAAATAAAGCACTGGCCTAAGGCACCGCTGCATCCCAGCATTCCGTATTATGCATTTTAGAAGGGGAGGAAAAAAAAAAAGCTTTGCTTTTCTCCCCCTTGCCTGGGTGTCATGAGCAAGAAATGAACAGCTGACCTGAGTTTGAATTTAGAGTGTTCATTAATAGGATATTATGCCATATGCTCAGCACACTGTCTTTTTTTTTTAATGCAGCCGCCAATTTGAGAGAATTTCTAATTAGTAATGGTATAATGAGAGTATTCAGAGGCTAATGTGGTGGGTGGGGAAGCGAAATAGATCGCTTGGTGTGGACTGGAAATATTTCTGTTCGAATTCCTGGTGAAATAATGACCCGCCGTAAAAGGCTGCGATCTCTGACAAATGAAGGACGCTCGGGGAGGTTGCAGGAGCTGCGCAGGGAGCATTTATCAGAGCGGGGGGAAAGGTGAGACAATTTGGGCTGCCCGAGCTTCACGCAGGGAATGGCTGGCAAGGAAAAACATTTGAGCTGGGGCTGGGCTGAGAGGGAGGGAGGCAGCACAAAGGAGGCCCCAGGAGGGAGAGCCCTGGCAGGGGGAGATGCTCAGCCCGGGTGCTGGGGCGAGTGGAGGTGCTCCCTGCCTGAGCCTGGGGGGCTTTGACCCTCCCTGCCAGCAGCATCCAGGCACCAGTGCCCAGCCGGCCACAGCGTGGGGACAACACCCAGCAGGACACTGCAGTGGGAAACACTCAGGAGCACAGAAACCCCCTGAGCAAACCCATCCGAGCCCAGCAGCTGCCAGTGCCGGCTCCGTGAGCCAGGGGTGATGGAGTCAGTGACAGAGAGACGTCCAGGCTGCCCAAAATGCAGCCTGGAAGGTGCTTTTGCTTTATATTTTGAGGCCACACCATTTGCTGTCAACACTGCTATAGAAAATTCGGATTTTTGGGGCATGGATACAGGTGGGTGCTCTGTGGGAGCCTGCTGGTATGAAGCGTTCGATGTATTTTTAATAAAATGAAGTTTGAGGGTTGGGAGCTGACAGAGAGCCCTGTCTGAGGCCGCTTCACCCTGCAGGGTATGGGCAGGAGATAAACTTCCATAAACCATGGCAGAGGTCCAGAGGAGTCCATCCTAAAATCCCACAGCATCCTTCAATTTGAACTCTGATTTTCATACAACAGAAAAGGAACAGATTTTCGGTGGTTTGCAAAAAGTCGGGCTGCAAGACAGGAAAATGCTCCTTGCCCTATTCAAAAAACACAGCACTTACAAATTGGAAAATAAAACATTTTCCCAGGAGAACTGGTCTGGTGTGGGTATGGGAATTGGGCTGTCTGGTCTAACAGCACGAGCCCGTTCCTCTGGTTTCAGAGGGAAATTCCAAGCAGTGACAGGGAAAGCCTGCATGTTGTAAGCATAAAAAGAAATAAAACAAATAAACTTATTGTCTTTTTCCCACGTCCCAGCCAGCCCCAAGTCCCTGGGGAGGGAATGCACCCTGTGCTGCAGAGGACAGCGCTCCCACTGCGACTCTGCCAGCTTTGGGAACACCGTGGCTCCTCCGTGCAGCCTCTGCTGGAACACATGCAGATTTCTCCAAATGAGCTGTCATTAATTTGCCTTTTGATTGGACCAATTAGATCTTTAACACTGTAGGAAATAATTTCTTATTAATGATTAAGCTGCAGACCAGGAGCCTTCCTCTCCTGTGGCACGGTTTTACGGCGCTGCCATCTTCCCTCCAAGAAAGCCGCTGAAGTTCTACGACCGCGGGGTGTCCCCGGCGCTTCCTCCTCCCGTTGTGTCACACACGGATTGTCCAGGCACAGGGAGTGGAGCAGCCTGGGGTGGGCAGGAAACAACAGAATTCCTGATGCTTTGGGTGGGAAGGGACCTTAAAGCCCATCCTCTTCCAACCCCAACGCTTTCCACTATCCCAGGTTTTTCCAAACCCCATCCAGCCTGGCCTTGAACACTCCCAGGGATGGGGCAGAAGAATTTCTTCCTGACATTCTCATTCAGTTTAAGGCCATTCCCTCTTTCCTGCTGGGGAATTGACAGGCATGGAGCAGGCAGAGCAGAAAGGCAAGGCTCTGCTCGAGCCCTGAACCAGGGACCGGCCCAGCCGCCAGGCGCTCGGGGATTGTGTAAACCCTGCTTGGAAAATTAAATATTCATAATGCTCATATTAGATTCTAGAGCACCTTTTAGGAAGAAATAAATGAGATTTGCTTTAAAAGAAGGAAAAAGGCACAGGGGCCATGTAGAACCAAGCCACAGCTTCATAAATAATATGTTTTTATGCCAACACTCAACAATTAAAAGGCTTAAGATTCGTTTTGGAGAATGAATCGAGCTTAAAATTCATTCTCCTACCCTCTTCCACGTGCACAGGAAAATTAATGCATTCACCCAATATATTTTTAGAAGGGATTTATTCCTTGCTCTCACGCCATCCTTATTTTCCCAAGTAATAGATGTGAGTGGTGAAGTGTAAGCAAGGATTTTCCCCCTCCTTTAAAGTAAATCTCCATCTTGTTGACAGCCGTGCCCAAATCTGTCAGGCCTGGAGGCTCTGCACCGTCTCTGTCCTGAGCTGTTCCCCCTCTCCCTGTGCCCTGAAGGGGAGCAGGGGCAGTGGCACAGTGCAGACAGGACCCCTGGCATCGCTGGCACCTCCATTCCCACTCAGCACAACATTCCCAGCACTCGGGGAAAGGAGAGGATGGAAGGGGCACAGGCTCTGCTGGCTCTTGGGAGGGACCCCCAACCCCACCAGGAGCATCCCCCAGCTCATTTCACAGCCCATTAGCCAGAAATAAATATTAATATAATACGATATTATTCTGATGAAAGTGAAAAATGTGACTATAATAAGGCTCTCGTGCTCCACTCGGATTAATACGCCCGTTAATTAGCAGCAGCTCCTGTGGTCTGCAGCCCAACGGGAGCAGCGCTTGGGGCTCGCCTTCAGGAGATTCCTGAGGTTCAGGGAGAGCCCAGAGTGACACTAGGGGGGGAAGAAACCCTCTGGGAACTGGTGCGAGGACAAGGAGCAGCCACCAGCAACTCGAATCCCGGGAATACGCAGTGGGAATGGTGCCTGGAGAACGTGCACAGGGCTCTGGTCCCTGGGCCTTGGGAGGTTCTTCCCCATCAGTGTGGAACACCCAATCTCAGGGCTTAAGCCACAGTATTTTTCATATTTTTCATTCATTTTCTGCCTGAAAGCACTGTCCAAACTCAGCCTGAACTTCCAAAGGGGTTCTATCATCCCAAAATCACATTTTTGTGTCTGAGCTTTCCATCCCAAGAGCTCCCTTTCCCAAAACGCAGCCGATGGCTGTGCTGCATCCCGACACCACCGCGGAAAGCACCGGAAATCCTCTGGAGCCACTGCAGCCGCTTCCGAGGAGGCTTGCAGGGATCAGAGCATGGACACTGGGGAGCTGTGGGCAGGTCCTGGTGTGGTAAAAATAATCCTCAGCACAAGAAGCAGCTGTGGACACTGCAACCAGGGCTGTGGACACTCCCACCAGTGCCATGGGCACTCCAATGGACACTCCACCAGTGCCATGGACACTCCAATGGACACTCCACCAGTGCCATGGACACTCCAATGGACACTCCACCAGTGCCATGGACACTCCAATGGACACTCCACCAGTGCCATGGACACTCCCTGCTCCGTGCTGGGGACCCAGCACAGGTGGTCCCATGTCACACAGGGCAGGGTGGGACCACACCAGCCCCATTCCACCTGGGCTGCACAACTCTGCCGAAATCTCCCCTCTCCTTCCCCCCTTCCTTAAACTTCCCACCCCAGCTCTGCAAACTTGCCCGCCGTGCTCCAACCTGACACAGAAATCGCCACCGAAGGGAACGCTCGCTCCTTCCCGACACATGCGCGGCCTCCTGGGAGGTGGAACGGATAAGCTGACACCTCTAAGGAGGTCTGAGATGAAAAATGGTGTAGCTGTGACAAATATGTGTCAGCACAGCCCCGAGGCTGGCAGCTGCCGTGCCCTGTCCCGAGCCACCCACGCCGTCCTCGCCGGGACGTGGCCTTGGGAGAGCCTCGTGCCCGGGAAACGCCGCGGCTCCCGCCAGCGCTCGTCTCCCTTTCAAATGTTATTTGGGAAGTTTTGCCAGCTTTACTTTGCACAGCCTGGTGCTGTTCATTTTAGGTTTGTTAGAAATGTTCTCCAGCTGAATACTGAGTGAAATAAATTCAAATCCTACTCTGCAAATGACACTGCACATAAATATTCAGTAAATTAGCAGCACACTTTTATAGATTTATCAGTCATTGCTGGCACAGAATGACAGGCAATGTTGTAGCTGAAATATTAATGCTGACAAATTAATGATTTCTGAGTAAATGATGTCATTTTTGCACCGTTTCATTAAAATTTACTCACTTTCAATATCAGCTTCATTTCTACGCCAAAAAAAAAATTAAAATCATTTTCATTCTCTTTCTCTCTCTCTCTTTTCTCTTTCCCTCTAGGAGCCTTTTTTGAACCCAAAGGGCATAAATTTCCTGCGCAGAGGAAGAAGAGGGGCTGAAGTTTGTGGAGAGGGCAGGATGTGGAGCCCTGTCCCCTCTGGCAGCAGCCAGGTCCTCTCTCGCACCCTGCTCGAGCCGGGTGCTCCCTGCTTGGAGCACGGATAGATCCCGATGGAACAATCCCTGCCTCTGCCAGGACCCCTTATCCTGGGGCCTTCACATGCCCCAGCCCTGGGCTGGGGTGCAGAGGTGAGGAAGGGGAGGTTGGGTAGCTCCCTACACACACCAAGAGGTCAGTGCATGGAGCAACGCTCCATGAATTCCGTTCCAATTCCTCCATGGATTCCCCAAAGCAAAGGGGAGAGCACCTTTGGGGTTCACAGCAGTTTGAGAAGAGAAAGCCCACGGGGAATCTCCTCCCTGGAGCCTTTGCCACCAGCTGCCATCTTTAATATGCCACATTGAGTATTTTTGGCAAATTACCCCATCAAAATCTTTCCTGCCCTGTCTGTCATCCCGGGCAGGACTGGTGACATCTCTGACAGGTGACTGACAAAGACAGTTGTAGTGGGAAAAAAAAAGGGAGGGGGGGAAAAAGGAAAAGAAAAAAAAAAAAAAGGCAGAGAGAAAGAGCCCAGAGAAGGTTTTACCCAGGGTTCCCTGGGCTGAGCTATATCAGTCAATCTCCGGGCTAATTCGTGTCAGTACTTGTTTCCTATCTCCTTGAGTCTCCAGCGGAAGGTTGATAAAATTGAAGTGGAAATGAAGTTGGATGCACAGGAGGATACATACAACAATAGCCTGGTGAAATGGGTTTGTATCCCTGATACACTCTTTGGAGCATCAGGATTCGTGGTGACCTTGACAGTGTCCTTGGGAGAATAAAATAAAATAAAAGGCAGAATTTCCGTCTGCCAGAAGAAATTTAAGCAAAGCACCACATTTACCACATGGGCCCTGTGGCTGCTGGCATCGTGCGTCCGGCTTATTTATCCAGAGGGAATTTGTGTTTGCACAAGTACTTCCCCAGCTATCTGTGTGAGAGGCAGAGAGAGAGCCTGCTCAGAGCTCTCTGCAGCGCTGCTTCTTGTAAGAAAGTCTCTGTTGCCTCAGCCAGTTGTTGGTGAACAGGAGGAAACTCGTCCCAGTTTAAATGAAACGTTCCTGGGAGCGTGTGAGCAGCGAGTTCCTCTCCAGGTGTCAATCCTGCCTGAGCACAATCTCGGAGAGAAACTCCACCGAGGCGCTCCTGGTTAAACACAACGTGGATCTCTGTGTGCCAGCCCCCTGAAAATCAAAACACTGGGAATAACTGTGCTGAAGGACGTGGGAGAGGGGGAGAGAGCCCGTGAAAGTGTTCGGAATGTGGGAAAATGGGGATCATGCTGATGTTTTATCCACCCTTATTTACTGCCATGGCCTCTTCCCCTCACTCCAGTAATTCTGGAAGTGCCCCACTGACTGCTGGATGCCCTGAGTGCCCGGGTTTATGGAAAGCCAAGGATCAGATGAGCAGCTCTGGTTGGACCCTTCCCCTCTGGCTTCCCAGGGGATTTCCGTAGCAGCCGTGCTGTGCTGCCTGAATGATGGATCAGAGGGCTCCCACAAAGCTCAGAGCAGCCCATGTTTTTCCTGAGGCTGGAGAAAGTAGGATTTTAGGTGTCTATTTGCATTGCAGATAAATCCAAGAAGGCAGCAAGTTTGCTTTAGGTGCTTTTCCTGCTGATACAGACCCTGCAGATTTCTCAGTAGAACACGAGGAGATTTTGGATGTGCGAGGCACAGCACTGGCAAGTTTAGGGCTATGACCAGGGAGGCTTTCTCTCTGGGACTGAGTCCATACAGCATCCCATTTAATCTTGACTGAAATGTTTGTTAATTCTAATTTGGTGGCACTGGTGGCAGAGAAGAAGGACATGGGTAGAACAGATGCTTCCCCTCAACGCTAGCCCTGCACCCAAGGAAATACTGCTGGGATGCAGCAGCTTGCTCAGTGATCTCCCGGTTTTTGCAAAGACCTTCACTGAAGACAAGTTTGAAGCAGCAAGTTTAGGAGCCTGTGCCCACGAAGAGGCTGATCCCAAAAGATGTGCAGAAAATCGAACAAAATCGTGCAACAACATCAAAACAAAGAGATCCTGGGAATGCTCAGAGCAACATCAGCAATGGCAGCTTCTCATGGTTTGCCTGGGCCTGGCCCTCAGTCCCAGAGCAAAGGTGGAGTTAAGACCCCAAACCTACAACACACCCTGTGGAAAGGCAGCACCCCTGGGCCACCAGCACCCACCACCACCAGGCCCCCGGGTTTGGCGAACAAAACCCAGCTGGCTTTTTCCGCTCTGCTGCCTGTGAGAAACTGATGACAACCTGTTTGACCGCTGACCTCTGAACTTGACCCCCTGCTAATACCTTCAGCTGCTGATTGTCATGGGTGGCTGGCAGAGCCCTTTGTCTTTTGCTGTTTTGGAGTCCAGACAGATAAATGATTTCTATTTGTCCTTTGGCGCAACGGAAGAGCTGATCGATATTATCCACGAATGATGTCAAGGATTTGTCGCCACAGCTTATGAATGACAAAACACTACCCAAAAAAACACCTTTTGGGGCAAAAGATTGAAAGCTGGAAAGGTTTATTGATTTTTGCTTTCTTAAATAGCAGCTCAAGCCACAAAAGAGAAAACGAAAAGCTTTGTGTGCTAAAATGCAGCAAAAAGCTTCCTCGAGAACAACGATTAGATCAGCTCTTGCATTTAAGTACTGTATGCCTTGCCACAGTCAACTGCTCAATTTTGTCTGCTAAGCCCACTGCAATTTCCCCCCGTTTTCCCTTATTTCAAAAGCACTTGTAGAGTGAAATACTCTGCAATAAAAGGCAGCTCTGCTTTTGGCCACTGGTCAGTGAGGAGAAGGCTCCACATCTCCCGTGTGGGTAGGGAGAGCTCGGGAGAGCAAGGAGAAGCTTTTGGGTCCAAGGGTTGGAAAGGTGGGCTTGGGCCCCAGCACACCACCGTGGCACCTTGGAGTGAGGGAAGCTCCCTCCTTCTTCACAGGATCAGGGAATGGTTTGGGTTGGAAGGACCCGAAAGATCATCTCATTCCAAGCCCCTGCCATGGGCAGGGACACCTCCCACTACCCCTTCCTTCCTAAACCCACCGTGAGTAGATGAGAAGCTGGCATAGAGCATTCTCTAAGCAATCGCTGATTTAAGAGAGAGTTGATGAAATGAGTCCCCTCAAACATCTACCATGGTCCCAGTTTTGTGCCTCCTCTGGAAAAAGCAGCATTTGGCTTCTCCTGGAGAACTTGCGGATTCCAAACTCAGTGCCAGCCCCAGATGAAATCAGAGAGTTTCTTCCAGCTCCCACCCAGTCCCAGCCCTGCTTGAAGTTCAGTGAACCTTGCCTGGCTCTCAGGTGGTGATAAATGTCTGTTGAGGTCACAGGGTTTGGTTTCGGTGGCTCCAGAGAGGGATTACCCTGGTTTGAAAGGCTGGAGCTCCCCGGGGTGAGGGAGGATTCTCCTCCCAGCACGGCTGATCTGCACAAGTAACAAAACTCAGCAGATATTTTGGCTTGGGAACTTTGACCACTGAAATGAGACAGCCCTTGGAAGCACTTCTGCTGTGAGGACACAGAGAATAGAAAAGTGCAGGGACTAAAAAGGGACCTGACCTGCAGCTCTGAGGAAGTTTGCTGAGCCTGCTTTGGTGGAACTGGGAGCTCTGTGACCCATGCTCCTCCAAAATGCCCACAGGAGCCTCCCAAGGTCCAGGAGAGTTCACCTCCTGGTTTACAGGCCTGTCATGGCATTAGAAATGATCCAAACCACTGAATGCTCTCTGGCCACATCATTCCTCTTCCCCACTTTGAGCTTTTATTTTGATCTGCCAAGTGTGTCCCATCACCCGTGCCAAAGGAAGTTCCCGAGACAATGTGCTCTGTGTTGTGCTCATGGCACTCACCTCCTCAATTTTACTCCTTGGGTCACTTGACAGCTCGTTTCCCTAAATTTACAGGGCTCACATTTCATGGATGTATTATTCATTATGAAAGAATCTAAATTCCTGCACAATATCCTGGATGGGAGCATAAACTGGTTTAAACACCTGGTGAGCAGGCTGGGTGGCTCCAGCTCTGGGCTCTTCATCAGATGCTCATTAAAAGGCACAGCCTGGCTTCGATTTTAAAATTTAATCAAAAAATGCCTTAAATCTGAACACAGCCCCCCAAGAAAGGATCCGAGGGTTTCTGCTCATCCCTGGAAAACGTGGCATTGCCTCTCCCGCTAGCGGTGCTTTACACCCCGCTTGCTACAGCCAAGGCTCTTTGAAGGAAGTGTTTTCTAAGTAATAAAACGCCTCCAAGTGCGGGGATTAGACATAATCCAATTCCTTTATCAAATAAAGATGCCATCGTGGCCTTTGGAACACAAAGGGAGAAGTTCCCTGGCTGTTCCCATCTCACCACTATATCACATAACACCCCTGCCGCAGGCCGGGCCGGCGCCGCCACACAATGAGAGATGGAAAGGGCTCGGCCTCCCCGCCACCTGCTCACGCTGCTGCATCATCTGGGACAGAGGGATTAATCCCTGCACTTCCCTTTCCATCTGCCTCGCATCAAAGGTAACCCCTGCCAACCCAGAGGCACAGCCCACGTGGAGGAGCGGGGAACACCCCGCTCCGCCGCAGACTCCGCTGGGACAAACGCAGGGCTTTCTTTAGGGGTCTGCTCGTTTAATTCGATTTTACACACGGATAAAACGTTTTGTGAAAGTTCCACTGTGGGGTGTTGTAATTAAAAGCGGTGAACTCGATACAGGCTGTTGTAGGACTGCCTTTGTCTGTAACTCAAGTACTGGCAGCGGTGTTTTGCTCTGCAATCAGCGCTGGTTTTTGGATGTGCTTTCCAAACAAGGTACCACCCAGAGAGGTGCTCACCAGCTGGGAAGAGCATCTGGTTCAATGACAAGGTTACTCCTTCTCCCCCTCCAAAAATGGAAATAGAAAAGAAAAAGAAAAGGCAAAAAATAACTCCACCCCAAACTCCGTAAAGCCTCCAACTTTCTGTCAATGCCCAGGAGCTGTGATGTTCTTCCAGCAGATCTGCTTTTCCCTCCACTCCAACAATCCTGCAGTTTGCAGGGAGAAGGGTCCTGGCTCTTCTCAGTGCTTGGGGAACGACTCTGAAAGGCCATTTCAGCATCTGGCCAACACACACACTGTGCTTCTTCCCTCCCTCCCCGGGAAGAAAAATCACAGGAATGGGCTGAAATTGGGAGCAACCAGAATAGGTGTTGCACCCATTGACTCCAAAATGAGATTCGTCATGGAATAAGAGCCCTGGCACTCCAGCTGTGGGTTCAGAGGAGATATTTCTCTGCAGACCTGGCTATTCCCCATGTACAGGAGTAATGAAATATCCCATGGGCGGTGGTTTCGGAAGCTCGACCTTGCCAACAGCAAGGAGGAGTTGGGTGCTGGCCCAGGTGTGGAGCAAGGTCGGAAGCATTCACACATTTCTGGAAGAGGAGCTGGCAAGAAGAGACTCATTTGTGCCCCCATTTCCCTATGAACTCGCTGCAAGTCCCTGTAACAGATTGACTCCGAGTGTAGCTCTACGGCCAGAAAATCTTAGATCTTAATTTTATAATATCAGCCTCCATTCTATTTGACATTGATTTTTCCGCTAAGTCTTGGTGCAAATCCATGAATCAGCCCATGCACAATGGGAGAATGAGAAATAAAACTTAAATACTTTCATGATTCTTTTCTCTGGAGCTGGCAGCAAAACCTCAGTAAGTCACCGAAAATCACCGGAGGAAACGCATTCCCTTGAATTTTGCTCCACCCTTTGGTGGTGAGGATTATATAAAGAAGCCGTGCAAGGGACTTGTATTCCAGAGGAGGGTTGGTGGGAATTGAGGAGCTCTGCTGAGTGCCAAGCCTGCCCTTCTTGCACGTTGACCTATTTCCCTGTCATTTTATCTGCACGAGTCGGAGCCCGGATCCGGGATGCCAGCCCGATGTGAATTAGTGCGAGGGCCATTCACCACCTGTTTGATCTGTCAAGTTATGTGGGAAAGCATATCAATTAACAGCCGTGATTAGCTCATCAGCCTGCCCATCTGACAAAACAGTCACCCCCTTTCCAGCCTAATCCCCCCGGAAAGCCCCGGCAGGGCCGGCTGCGGGGCGGCGATGCCCGCTCGCTGCGGCCGAGGAGTTTCACCCTGCAGCCAGCAGGTATTTGGGTTCAGTTCCCAGGAGCCTCCTGTGTTCCCTTATAGCTTAAAAAGCTGGGACAGCGGCCAGGAAAAAGGACCTTCCGTGACCTGCTCTTAACCCCCGAGGAAAGTTACACAAACTCTTTCACGCTTGGCTGGGATCGCTGTGTAGGAGTTGGCCAAAACAATACTTTCCCTTGTGTTTGCCTACCTTATTAAATATCAATTAATATTTATGGAAGTTTATAAACAGTGCAGCTTTGGTTTCAAGGGTGCTTAGAAATCCGATCTGCTGCTCCTCCTCCTCCTCCTCCTCCTCCTCCTCTCCCTCCCCCCAGCAGCATTTCTCCTGTTCACTGCTGCATGGTCAGAGCCCCGCTCCTTTCCAGGGGCTCCGGGGACTGGGGGGCTCCTGCAGCTCCCACCCTGCTCTGCCCCCACCTCTCACTGCCCACAGTCCTTTGGGGCACCCCTGGATCCCCCATTCTGCTCATCCCTGCCAAAAATCCGATGCCAAGAAAGCCACGGCGGCACAGACAGGATCAGGCCTGATGGATTTATACCAAGTAATCTGTATTTATTGCAAGTCCATTCTCTTTTTTTCCCCCTATTGACACACTACTTTGTTTTAAATTATGTTTAATTTAAAGGATTTTTCTGTACCCTTATTTCCTAGGAAGAGCCTTTCTAAAAGGCTCCTGCTGATTAATTGTTGCTGGGCTCCTGCCAAGAGTTGGAAGTTTTACATGTAAAGAGAAAATACGTCTCTCTCCACTCGCCCAGGCCTTTTCTATTTGGTACTTCAGACTATTTTACAAACATATGGCCTGTCATTCAAGGCAGAGAGCACCATCCTGCTGTCAATATTTCCCTCCCCATCACCAAGATTAACATCAGAGGCTCCAGCAGCAGAGGCTGGGGTCTGGCCTCTCACCCCAGCCCCACGCTGCTCTTTGCCATGCAGCAAACACGTCCCTGCACCAGCCCAACGCGCCTGAGAAATTGCTCCTGCTCCTGCTTTCACTCCTCTGCTTATTTTTGCCAGATAAATCAACATAGCACAGATGTTCATTGCCCCATTTTTCACAGTCCCTTTTAAATTTACTCTTTATTATTTGTAGCAACTTGGAATACTTGAAGTTTAATAATATTAAAAAACAAGGATTTTTTTTGCCTGCCCTTGGCTTACCCTTCACGTCAAGCCGAGCGCTGCGGCTGCTACAGTGGGGTGTGACACTACCATGGCAGAAGCTATAAAATATCATAGAGTTTGTTTTCCTTTTATTTTCCAAGCACAGATCACAGCCAACCCTGCCAGAGCTTTGCAGCTGCTGCGTAGCTCAAGCTGAGCTGCTCTCACAGCTGGGGAGCACAGAGGACAGGGGACCACGGGATGGAGACGAGCCCACAGCAGCACCGAGGGCAAAACATCTGTGCCTGAGCATCTTTTTGGGTGAGACAGTTCACAGAATCACAGAATGGGTTGGGTTGGAAGAGATCTTAAATCCCATCTTGTTCCAACCCCCTGCTATGGGCAGGGACACCTTCCACTACCCCAGGCTGCTCCAAGCCCCATTCAACCTGGCCTTGGGCACTTCCAGGGATGGGGCAGCCACAGCTTCTCTGTGCCAGGGCCTCAGCACCCTCACAGGAAGGATTTGTTCCCAATCTCTGAGCTACCCCTGCCCTCTGGCAGATAAAGCAACACCTCCCACATCTCAGGTGAGACACAACAAAAAGCATCGCCCCAAAGCCCTCTCCTCCCCGAGCACCCCTGCACGGATCAGGCACCTCTGGGTGAGCTGCAGAGGCTGGTGGCAGCTCACCCACCTCCCTGGGGAAGCTGTCTGCTCTCCTGGCTGTGGGTGAGAGATGCCAGGGCACAGGAACTGGAGGGAAAGCAGCACCAGCCCCGGCAGCTTATCAGCGAGGGCCATCGCAGGGACCATCTGAGGGCTGTTAGATAAGAGGGTGTCAGGTTTAATACATCAGACAAACCTGCGCGCTTGGCCTGCCAGACCCTGGAACCTGAGAATTTAAGAAGAAAGGGATTTAGGGCTGGATTCCTTTCTGAGCTTCCAAAAATAAACTTCTGCAAGCCCGATTTAAAAAGCAACATTCATTAGAGGGAACCAAGTTCGGGGAAATCTGCTACATTGCTGCAAGCACATGGTGGATAGTAAGGAATAGCCAAGAAAACACTAAACAAACAAATATTGCTAGCAAATAAAGCCCTCCATCTCATGCACTGCTGTTATTTTTCACTCTTTCCCTCCATACTCCCCTCCCAAACCCATCGCCATTTAATGCAGAAAAGTAGCCGCGATGTTTTAATGGCTCGGATCAATAGCAACCCCCTCCATCTTTCTCATTTTTTAACCTCCAAAATTATTTTAGGCAAGGCTGGGCCCATTTTATCCTTATTTATTTATCACTTAATCGGTAGAGAACCCTTGAGGCAAAATAGCCTCGTTTGCAAGAAAGATCAGGTGCCAGGAGCGGCGGAGGCAGAGCCACAAATCAGCATGCGGAGCACCCCGCGCCCCGCCAGGAGCGCCCCGCAGCACGAGTGCTGTTTGCTTACATTACTTAACACAGTTTAACACGGGCTTTTTTAACACAGCACTTGTTTATGAGGGCCACGATACAGAAGGGCAGGAAGCTGTTTCCAAACCAGGATAAAAACTGGAAAAGGCGTTTGCTCGGGGAAGGCGCGCCCACCCCAAACGGCTGTGCAATCCATTTTTGCCTCGTTAACACATCCCGTGAAAGATGCCCTGTCTGTCCCTTAAGTGTTGCTCCTGCATGTCTCCCTTAAATCTCCACATTTGTTACTGTTAATTATTATTTATACAATTTTATTGGCTCTGGAACTGGTACAAAGTGCTGAATTATGTGGGGAGGACTTCTTTTCACGTTAAAAAAGACTCCTCAGATCATACAATAATAGAATCATAGAGTGGTTTGGGTTGGAAGGGACCTTAAAAGCACATCCAGTTCCAGCCCTTGCCATGGGCAGGGACACCTTCCACTATCCCAGGTTGCTCCAGTTCCACCCTGGGCATCCCTGGGAGTGGTGTCCGAAGGCTCCTGGAGCTCTGGCGGCCTGGGGCAGCACCCTCCGGGGGAAGAACCTTTCCCTGATCTCCAGCCTGACCCTCCCTGACACAGCTCCAGCCATTCCCTGGGGTCCTGTTGTTCATCGTTAGGGGTTTGCCTAAGCTGTATTTCTGCAGCTCCAACGATTAAAGGATTCTCTCACTCCTTTCCCTCACCCCTGCGCAGGCAGACAGGTAACAGATCCATCAGATAACCGGCATTAAGATGTCACTTCAACAACAGCGTGCTCTGAACGGGGAAAACAGCGAAGATTGGGATGGAAGATCCAGGCTGAGGGATCAGCATGAACCCCATGCCATGGGCTGGGGGGTGCAGGAGGATAACACGGACACCCTGCTGTGGACAACTGACAGGAGAGGGAAGGGAGGGATCAGCTGAGGAAGAGGTAACACATTCCCACAGATCATCCCCCATCCTCCTGTGCAGCAGGAGCTGCAGGGCTATGGCTGCAGTCAGCCTCAATAACGAGCACCATTAGAGAGGGGGATTTAAGTGTCAGCAAACTTAAGGCTGGACGGCTGAGGGTACATTTCTTTAATGAATAGTTTTGTTGTCCAGGGATATTTACAGCCTCTGTTGGCAGCACTGCAATAACCCCACGGTGCAGCGCTGCTTACGGAATAAAATGACTCGCCTTAACCAAGCATACTGTAAATTTCCCAGAGCCGGTGTCCTATTGGAAACAGGGCCTGGCTGCGTGCTCGCGTTTGATTTAAGGGAACGTGTCCCTTGCTGCTCTCTGTTCCTTGGCTGTGCAGGAGAGCTCTCTCCATGCAGCACTGGAGATGCTCACACAGGACAGGACACATCGTGCCCAGGGTCACCCACGGCTCAGATCAGTGTCCCCAAGCGCTGGGAGACAGCAGAGACCTGATTTTGCAGAGTTTTTATGCCTGGGGGTGAACTTTAGCCAGAGACGGGGATCCTTCTGCTGTCAGCCAAACCCACAAGCTCACACACAAGTCCACAGGACGGAGGAGTTCAGCCAGGTTTGTGTTTTCTGGGAGGGAACCAAAGTCAGACTTGTGTGTGGATTTTTGCCATGCCCAGATCTGCCAGTCCTGCCTGAACCCTCTGCTCCCGAATTTCAGACATTACCCCAGGAGCCTGCTGCAAGACCTAAGTGATCTTTATAGACTGACAGAAGCCACAGCTCAAGTTCGTAACAGCAGCGATTTAAGAACTTTGTATATTTTTTCCGTACATCTGTGTTGTTTCACATGGATACACACATGGAAAAGGAGGAAATATGCAGAAAATGAGAAATCCTCAGGAGAAAAAGTGAGGCAGGATGAGAAAAAATTATCAGAACTACAGAAATACCCTAAAACAGCAGAGGAGAAGGACAGTGAAAGCTGGCTGCTGGGCACAGGACTTTCCATGACCTCAGCTCTGCTCCGTGTGTCCTTTGAGAAGAGGAAAAAGGAGCAAAACACAGTTAATGATTAATTGCACAACCCAAAGCTCTCCCACAAAACCCCTTCTGACCATGGCAGATATTATTCTCCCACTTAATAAAAGCTTACCCCCAAATCCCAGCCCGGACCGCGCCGCCCCGGAGGCTGCGACGCCGCGGTGACCTGGAGCCGCCGGGGCTGAGCCCGCTCTTAACCCCAGAGTGCGGAGCCACTGCACGAGTGACCTGCCATTGATTTACAGTACAGTGAGGGGACAGTGGATTAGCAGCGTGTGTGTGGCTGGATCAGCTTCCAGGGTGGAAAACAAGCTCAGCCCGGGTTGGATCCGTGTGTGGGAAAATGCAGCGCCGCCCCCTCCAAAGCTCATCTGCAATTTACGCTCCCAGAGTTGTGGGGTTTTTTACAGCGTCGTCAATCAGTCAGTCAGCAGTCCCCAGAAAGTCAAACATTCCAAACTTCCACAGAGCAGCACGACTTCTCCTCCCGCCCGGCCCTCTTGTTTGGGTTACTTCCAAGGGGAGATGTTTTCCAGAGAGGCCGGAGGAAGAAGGGAGCAGGTGGTGAACTTGAGCTGAAGGAGGTGGGAAGGAGGCAAAGTGGGAGAATGCAGCTCTCCTCCATGGCCAGTGAGCAAAACAGAGCAGAAAGGCAAAGCCATGACACCAGGGAACACCGCTGGCAACCCCCAGTAAAGACAACATTTACCCTTGGGGTATCTAAAGAGACTTTTGAAGTACACCCTGTTTTGGGGCTTTGGGAATGGATCAGGTTTCACCAATCCCCCGATCCTGCAGCACCTGCTTCCTTAATCCTTTGGAACGCCCTCCTGCCCAGCACACGGCTCCTGCCACACAAACTGGCTGCTTTGCTGTTCTTGTCCTCAGCGCCCTGGCCAGGGGCTGTGCAGGCTCCGGGTGTTTAACCCTGCCTTGCAAGCAGCATTGCCTCCTCCCTGCTCCTTTCACTGAGGGAAGAAAAGCCAACCCCAACTCCAACCCCAACCCCAAATTTGGCCCAGCTGGGCAGCGAGGACATTCCCCTGCAGCGCACGTGCACACACACAGGGCCACGCCATCCATCCCGAGCCGCTATGTCTCTATCTGAAGTGACACAGGCAACAAAAGGGATGTCCCCCCCGCCACCCGTCCCCAGCTATTGAGTGATACAGATGGGCAGTTCGGGAGGACTGTGTGCACATATGCAGAGATGCTCTCATGTCCTTTGACCCCTCATCCCTCCATCATGGTCGATCTATAACATTTACAATCCAAAAAACAAAAGAGAAGGGAGAGTAGGGCCAGAATTCATCTTCCAGGCTGACACCTAGCGTTAATTAACGACTTAAAAATCAATGACATAAGGGACAGGCAGCAAATGACACCTCCACGCAGAGCCTGTCTGCTTTCAGGAGCAAGGAAAAAATATCTTGGAGGACAGCTTTGATGCACACACTGTACAGGGGGAGCGAGGCTGGCACCCCCAGCCCATCCATCTCTGCCACTTCCAACACCCCAACTTCCCCCACTTCAGTTTCCTATTCCCCAGCCACCACAGTGCCACGCTGGGCTTTCCCCAGGGATGATGCTTCCAAAGGTGTGGGAAACCTGACGTGTTTGAAGACGAACACACAACAAAAGCACTGCAAGGTCCAAATGGGAGCTGTGCTTTTAAAAGCTCTCGGAGATGTGTTCTGCTGCGGGTTTTGGGGCACAACAGGCCTGTGCTTTGCATCAGTGGATGGTGGCCCACAGCTCTGGGTTCCCTCTGTGCATCCCACACTGCGAGTGAGAGCGAGGCAGTTCCAGCACTGCTGGTTTTAGCAGCACAGGGGAGCCCCAGTGCTCCCACAGCATTTTCTGCTCAGGCCCTTTTTCCCCCCCACACGTCCACTCTTCAGTAAAACCACTTGTGCTCACCCCACTGTGGGATAACGTTTAGAGCCACAAGAAACATCGCCTGTGCGAGTGGCCAAAGCGTCACTCATGGGGCAAACTGGGAACACAGACTGGGAGGCCACTGCTGCCTCCAGAGAGATGGAAGGAGGGGATGGATGGAAGGCAGGGATGGATGGAAGGAGGGGATGGATGGAAGGTGAGGATGGATGGAAGGAGGGGATGGATGGAAGGTGAGGATGGATGGAAGGAGGGGATGGATGGAAGGAGGGGATGGATGGAAGGNGGATGGATGGAAGGCGGGGATGGATGGAAGGAGGGGATGGATGGAAGGCAGGGATGGATGGAAGGAGGGGATGGATGGAAGGTGGGGATGGATGGAAGGCGGGGATGGATGGAAGGAGGGGATGGATGGAAGGCAGGGATGGATGGAAGGAGGGGATGGATGGAAGGTGGGGATGGATGGAAGGCGGGGATGGATGGAAGGAGGGGATGGATGGAAGGCAGGGATGGATGGAAGGAGGGGATGGATGGAAGGTGGGGATGGATGGAAGGCGGGGATGGATGGAAGGAGGGGATGGATGGAAGGCAGGGATGGATGGAAGGAGGGGATGGATGGAAGGTGGGGATGGATGGAAGGCGGGGATGGATGGAAGGAGGGGATGGATGGAAGGCAGGGATGGATGGAAGGAGGGGATGGATGGAAGGTGGGGATGGATGGAAGGCGGGGATGGATGGAAGGAGGGGATGGATGGAAGGCAGGGATGGATGGAAGGAGGGGATGGATGGAAGGCGGGGATGGATGGAAGGCAGGGATGGATGGAAGGAGGGGATGGATGGAAGGCAGGGATGGATGGAAGGTAGGAGTCATGGCTGAGGCTTGCAGCTCCCACTGCTCACACAGCAACCCGTGACATTCACCATTTTGCAAACTAATGGAGTTAAAACAATTCAGCCCAAATCAATCTTCAAAGCAAAGGGTAGAGGTGTAACTGCAGCTGCTGCCCATCCCCAGGCCTCGGCACTGCTCCTGCTGGAACATTCCTGCTGCCATGAAACTTTTGTGCGGGAGCCGTGTGGAGGGACGGTCCTGGAGAGCAGATGGCATGGGGGTTTTTTTCTCCCTCTTGAAGAGCAAACCTTTCTGGAATACTAAATCTTACAGGAGCTGTAAATGTCAAATTTAAATTCATACTTTGTACCACCTTTGATTTCAAAGAGGATTACACCTATTCGCTGAAAGCAAAGCAACACCAAAGCTACATGAAATGGAATTACGACTACTTAGGCCTTTTTCTATTGCCTCTTTATATTGTTAACTCCTTCCAATTCATTAAGTCTAATCCTTATTAGGCTAAGTAACACACATATGAATAGACAGGACTGGACACAGGAGCATATGTGCCTTTTGTATCACTTCCTGGTTAATCCGCAGCCCAGGGAGGGCCGGACCCGGGGAGAAGTGGCCGCAGCTCTGCGGTGCCGGTGGAGCCCCGGGCGGCCCCCGCCCCGTTAATCCCGCGCTCCGGAGCCGCGGCTCTGCCGTGGAAACCCACCGGGTTCCCGCGATGCCGCCGCTCCTGACCGCAACTGGGTACGCACGTCCTGTCCGGGAGGGGGAATTCACCAGGTGGGGAGGGAGGGATGGATGGGAGATGTGTTTACAGCGAAAAACCAGCCTGGTTCTAGTTTGCCACCTTCCCACAGCATCACCCCCACCTGCAGCGTTCTCTCCATCTCTGATCTCTTTATGGCACTGCAGCTCAAGCAGCAAGAATGGGAGAGGGCCAAAACCTGCACCTTGCACGGACAGTGCCTCTGGCAGTGCGCCTCTTGCACATTTATAGCCTGGAATCGCAACAGGAAACTCAGCTCTGCGCACAGCGGCAGCGTCTCCCCTCACGTGCTCTCTGCGGAAAGAAAGGGGGAAATTCTCCTTTCCCAGGCAAGATTTAAACCAAAAGCGACCTGCGTGGTTCCAGAGCAGTGAGTGAGACAGGAATCAAAGTATATAAAATAGATATTTATACAGCACCAGCGTTGCTCATAGTGTTTTAAGAACAATAAAGCAGCAGCTTATATAGTCTCTTGCATATTGGGGACATGAAATAAAGCCAAGACAGGAGCTGGAACATCTAATTCCCTGGCTACACGGAAGAGAGAGTGATTCAGGTTTACAGGGTGCCATTCAGTTTTATGACAATATCTCCTAATACAGCAGGTTTATCAATTGAGCAAAAAGGCACAACGGGGTGTGTTATTATTGGCGCCTAATCTCATGCCTCGGGTGTGTTGTGCGAGGCACGGGGGCAAAAGGCCACACCACTGTGTGATTATCCAACAGCAATGCTCACTCAGGACGCCGTGTCTGGATTATAAAGTGGATTGGCTTAGGTTTTAAAATGAAATGTTAACATTTGTTGCTTAGGTTTCGGCCGAGGATGGATCTCCCTGCCGTGGGTGCGAAGAACGGAGAGCACAGGCAGAGGAAACGCGAATATCCTGCTCAGCGTCACCGGGTGTCCTCTTGGCTGCCAGGCTGCCCATGGCCTTGGGGTGCCTCCATCCCACACCCTGGGGAAGAAAGGATCTTCCTGGGCCATGAGAAGGAGCCAGTTATGCACATAAGCCAAGAGCACAAGTTAGCTCCCCACAGAAAGCCTCCCTGAGCAGGTCCCCAGTAAATCAGACACTCCTTGCTGAAGGATGGTGCTGAGCCACCCTCCTGGACCCCTGGCTGTGGAGGGCCCTGCTCGGGCCTCATCTTCCCACCCCTAAAATGGACCTAACCTCACTTCCCCACAGATGTTCCCGAGGTCTGAGAAGCCACCTGAGATCCTGAGCACGTCCACCATGTATTAAATGGCCCCTGTGCAAGAGCCAAGGAGTAAAAGACTTGTTGTTGCCCAAACAGAGTAAATTGATCCTAAAAACAGGTTCCCTTTAGGCCAGTGGGATATAGGGGCACATGCTGCATCCCCGGAGGGAGAACAGGACCCTACAGGTTTTAATTAGCACTCTTCTAGCAGCAAAGTTCCTGTCTATTGTCACTTAATTACTGTGTATCTACCCCAACAGACATTAAGCTTTCCCTATGACCTCTCGCTCTCTACACCCTTGTCATTCTCTCTCTCGGAGCCCCGTGTGACACTGGGGAAACACGGAGCAACTTCTTAATTAATTGGACTAATTAGTCTCCTAGATGGCTGGACAGCTGGACCCTATCTCGGCCCTGATCTCCTCGTGGAGGGAACAATCAAATCTCGGTTTGTTTCTCCGGAGTTGACAAAGTCCCGGCGCGGCCGCGCTCTGGTTCCCATTAACCCGGCTCCCCCGGGAGCGCCGCGGACGATGAAGACATTTTCCCTTTGGCTAATGAAGCCCACAGCAAGGCCAGCCTGTCGCCAGAGCAGCACCTGGAAGCCTCAGGAAGGGTCAAGGTTTCCTCTCAAGCCCGTCCCTCTTTGCAGGGTTTATAACTTTGCTCTGGCTTGGGGCCCTCCCTGCTGGGTCCCAGCCCCACCCCGTAACTCTTCACACCTTCCAAAACTACGTTTATGTAGTTTTTTAAACCTCGGAATCAAACCTGATTTTGCAAAAAGGACCATATTTGATGCTCCTGAAGGGCTGTTTTTCCCTTCTGTGTCCACACACACATCAGCGCCTGGGACCTGTCGCTGGGGCTCCCTCCCAACCAAGCCCTCACTCCTTTCTTTGCTCAATAAACTGCAGCATTTTCCATTCAGGAAAAGGTTTGGATCATGCCACAGTCACAAGGGCTAACCTGCATAGCTGGATTTTTTTGGTAATTCTAAGACTTTTACTGTTTCACTGCTTTTTTGCCTTTAGATGTCCCAGAAGTCCCTTTGATTCACAATGGGAATATGGGGAATAATTGTTCCAGACATCCTGCCATACATCCTGCCATACACCCACACACTACAAACTAGGGAGAAAAGGTAAAAATATTTTGTGTTTCTGGAGAATTTTTGCAATTCTGAGTGCTGGGATTTTATTCCTGATCTGCTGGGTGTGAACTCCATCCAGAAGCAAAGACAGGGATTTTTTTTTTTTTTTTTCACCCTGTCTATTATTTCCTTCGGAGCCACAAGCTGCTCTCCCCAAACGATACAGCTTTAAAAGAAACCGGGAACAGCGAGTATCCATCTGGAGATTTAAAAAAAAAAAAAAAAAAATACACTCGGTGTGTTTTGGAAGCAAATTCCAAACAGCTGAAGGCTGCAGCAGGAGGGAAATGGGAGGCAGCCACGGTGGGTTGGCAGACGAGAGGCAAAGGACCCGTTAGCTCCAGGAGCAGCAGCAGCCACATAAAAGACAGCAATCGAGTGCTGAAACACGTGCGGAGCAGGCGGCACTGGCAGGGACATAAAAAGATACGGGATCCGTTCGGAGCAGCACGGAACGCGCGGCTCCGGCGCGAGCGGCATCCAGCTCCTGGCAGGAGCCCGAATGTTGGGCTGGAAGGAAAACAGGAAGGCAAGAAAAGCCCTTCCCCAGCACAAAGACACGCACGAGGTGTCGCCTCCCCTTCTGCAGCCCATCACAAAATTGTCAGAGGGGGAAGCTGAAATAAATGGTGGAGAGCGTCTGGGCAGGCTCTCCCCTCCTGGGCTCAGGCGGGAGCTCAGGGAACTTCCCCGAGCACAGGGAGCGAACCAGGAGGAGCTGCAGTTCCCCGAGCTGCTCAGGAGTCTGCCAAACCTCAGCTCCATCATCCCTGAGCAAAGCTGGGAATCCAGCCCCCGCTGGCTTGCTTTAGAGAATGGCTGCTGCTCCAGAACCATCACCTGGGCTGTCAGGTTACGGACAAGATTGAAATAAGTGGGAAAACGGAGCAAATAATATCAAAGGAAAAGACAATTTTTCAATAATTTATCCTTTCAGGGCAGGCTATGGCAGACAGAGGTGACCAAGTGGCAGGTACTTGGATCCTTAGACAAGAAAATGATCAATTATCCAACTCTACAAGGGCCGCAGGACCAGCTCAGCTTCGGTGGGAACTATCATGTTCCTCAACCAGGAATTAGTTCAGGTCAGAGCCATCAAGACCCTGAATTCCTGCAAAAAAGAAATAACTGAAAGAGTGCAAGGCACCACTGGGATCTGTATTGCCCAAAACCCAGACCTCTGGACCAGCAGATCCCTGGATTTAACTGCCAGCAAGATCCACTGAGCTAATCCTGCCTGGCCTCACATCCAGGAATTTACCAGACACAGTTCCAGCGGCTCATCCACAACTTTGTTCTTTTCCCCCAATAAATGGCATTTTGTTTTATAAAGACATTCAGCCTTTATTTGTAAGACTTGTGAGTGATGGAGCATCTACCATATCCCCTGGCAATTTTCTCCAATGGTTAATTACTGTGACTGTCAAAACACACACTTCAATTCTCATTTGAATTTCTCTGCCATCAGTTCCCAACCACAGGACCTTGCTGTATATTTTATTTTTTCTCTCGTTCAGCTTTAGAGTCTTTTACTGTCTCTTCTTCTTCTTCCCTCAGTTGGTATTTGTAGATTATGACCACATTGTCTTTTAACCTTTTCCCACGTAAAGATTGGTTTGAACTCCTTGGCACCCGATATAAGATTATCCTAATGCACTCCTGCACTGCCGAGGGGCCGCAGGAAGGGACAGGGATTGCAGGCATGAGGAGCTGGATGGATATAAAAAAGGCAATCAAGCCCTAAAAAGTGACCTGCACAACGCCCTCATCACATCCACGCTGCCTTTTTTGCATATTGCCTGAACCACGGGCACTGAACCACACAGAGGGTGAGAGTTCAGAAAGCAAAGACATCAAAACACCCCCAGCAGTTTGGGTGTTGGTCAAACAAATGGGCTCAGTGAAGTCCTCCTTGCTTAATGCAGTGCTGGAGCCCACAAACCAACCCAAGGATGGCACAGACTCATTTCCCAGTGACTCCCAGTGACTCCCAGTGCCCCGAGCCCCCAGCTCCCATCCTGTCTCTGGAGGGACAGGAGAGCCTGAATGTGTCCCCCCGCCCTGCCCCCAGCAGATCGTGGGGAGCAGCTTCCAATTCACTGGCAAAGCACCAACTATTACCTTTTTAACTCGTGCATTTTCAATACATACAAAGAACATGTACAACAAGGTTTTGCTGTGGTCAATAATCCCTGAAATGATGTTTTCAACAAACCTCATTTCAAGTCTAGATCTGGAGTAGAGAAGTGATTGGATGAAAGGCCATTATATGACTGCTGTAATTTATTCTGCAGAGAGCTAAAACCACCAATTATCTGACATGAATGACACCACTTCTTTTTCTTTACCAACACAAAGGTGCACAGTATCTATTTTCCGAGATCTAATTTAAATTTTAAAAAACCTCCTATGTTTAAATAAAAGGTGGCAGATACAAACCAGCTCGAGTCAGAAACACGGAGCAAAAGTGAGAAATCTCAGCTGAGGCAGGGGCTGCATCCCTTTGGCCCCTGGGTTCCACTCGGGATCCTCGGGAAGCAGCAGTTGTGGCTGCTTTAACTCCGTTTGCAGGCAGCGGGGCTGGGAGGAGGGGGTGGTTTGTAACTTTGCAGTGGGGCTCTGAAGAGGGGGATTTTGTTTTCCCACAAGCTGAAATGATCCGTGGTGGGTGATGCAGAGCTTGGCTGCCAGACACAAACCACGCTGGCCTGACTGAGTTTCAGCCTGAGTGCCTTCAGGAGGTTATAAAGCCACCAAAAAGCCCAGCAAACTCTCTGTATGAAACCAGAAATGCTTATTTAAGGGGCAGCACCCTCTGCTGTGCTCCCCATCCATGACACTTTTCTCTGGCTGAGGAAACCGGTGACCCACTTGCTGGACCAAATTAATTAAATCCCATTCGCTCATTAACACCAACGAGCGAGCGAGTGCTTATTTTAGAACCGCAATTATTTCCCGTCCTCTCCTCCAGAAGGACCCCAGCACCCCGCAACCGCTTGTGTGGTGCTGCCTGGGGTGCTGAGGCTCTGGGAGAAGCTCTGCAGCACCAGTTGGAGCCCGAGCAGTGGCCAAGCATCCCTGGGGCCGGTGCTGGGGCGTGGAGGGAGCTCAGCGATGCCTCCGTGTTAATTTACTGCAGGGAAAGGCTGCTGCTGCTGCTATGAGCAGGGCAACACCTTTAAACTGACAAATGTGAGTGACACAAGTGACAACATCTCGCCAGTTTGCTGCAAGGGGATGGAGAGGAGCAGCCTGGATCATAAAACACCGGCTTTAATCTTCCACCACCAAAAAAAAAAAAAAAAAATTACAAGCAAGAGCAGGAAGATAAATATAATTACAATATTCTGAAAAGCTCTGTACATACGTGCATCTATCTCAAATATTCACCTGGGGAATTGCAATGGCTTTGTGCTGGGGAAGGTGGGAACCCTCAGCTCTGAACAGGCAAATCCAACTCCTCACTTCCACCAGAGTGTTGTCAGATGGTTTGAAGGGGACAAACTGGGAGGAGACTGAGGTTTTCCCCTCTCATGTTTGATTCAGTGCTGGTTTCTGGAGCTTGGTATAGGACAGGGAGTAAAGTGTGTAGGGCCCTCTGCACCAAGTTCAGTATCTGAGCACCCTGGCAGGATGGGCAAAGGCAGCAGCTGCACAGGAGCCTGGGCACCCCCTCCCTGGCTCCCAGCACGTTCCGAGGATCCCACTGACCTGCTCACCAGCAAATAACAGAAATTAATGTCTGATCTGGCATTTGAAAACCTCTGAACGAAATGACAGGATCATAAATTCACGATGTTCCTTTGAAATGTCATTAGCATTGCCAATGCTTCAGGTCAAGCCTGAGCCTGAAACCATAAACAATCCCAAGGAAAACAGAAGTGCTCCGAGGTGAGAAAACCACCCTTTCTGGGATAGGGATCTACAGTTTTCTAAACTAGATTGAACTTATTGCAGCAGCTCCTATTTATCTTCAACAACTACTTCATAAACTCCAATTCTGGGGCTAAAATGAAGGCAAACACTTTTTATGGAGTGCCTCAGTTCATTTAGTTCAATTCATCACGGCTTTGTTGCTGTAACTGGGAGCGGGGCCGTTCACGCCATGCGGGTTTATGCCGGCACGGCCCTGTAGGGATGGGAAGTGAGATGACTCCGAGCTGTCACTTCCTCCTCCCGATGTTTTACAGCCACTGCTGCTGCTGGAGGTGCTTTCTGCTTTTCCTATCACGGTGACATCTGAGTGCCGCTTTCAACGAGGCCAAATGGCCAAGTTCTAGCGGGCTTTGGACACTGGGAATTAATCAAAGTTCAACGTTTATGTCCCGCGCTCATTCATCAGCGGGAACAGCCAACACCACTCCAAGGGAGGACACCTGGCTTTTCTTTCTGGTTTGCTTTCCCAGCTCTGCAGAACAGGGGAAGTTTGGTCACAGAGAGCCAGTTTGGATCAGCACAGCTGGTCCTGTTTAGCATAAACCCCTCAAATTCCCTGTCTGATCTCGGGCATGTCACCAGCCTGCCTGGGAGCCAGTTGATCAGCTGGAAGGAGGGATGTGTGACATGCAGAGCTGTGTCTGCCGAGTTAAATGCTGCTTATTTTAACCCTTTCCTAGGGTTAGCCGCAGGGCTGGGAGCTGAGCCATCTGCCTTGGGACTTTTGGCATCCTTCTTTGCCAGGACAAACCTCGAACACTTCCATTTTACCTTTACCCTACGTGCTTTCAAAAAAACTCGCAGCGGGGTGATGATGCAAGAGTAGGCACAGTGAGGAGGTAACTTTTTCTGGAAGCTTTTCAACACACAGATTTGATGGGGTTTGGATTCCTCCTGCTGGGGAAGCGCAGGAGGAAGGAGAGGGGGCAGCAGGCAGGCTGGGAGGTGCCTGCAGCTCTCCTTCTCCTCTCCCCGCTGCGGGCAGGAGACAAAAGCGAGGGATGCTCCTGCGACTCGCGGCTCCCCGGCGCACACGCTCCCCGCGCTGCTGATCTGCAGCATATTGTCCGTGACTCACTGGCGTTCGGGAGCGGAGCGAACACGCTGCGAGGAGGGAGGGAGGGAGGGAGGGAGGGAGGGACGCCTCGGCCGTCCCCGCGCTGCCAAGGCAGAGCCCCGTGCCAGGCGCCGCGTCCTCCACCCACGGAGAAACAGGGCAGCCGCGCCCGCAGCCCTGGAAGCCAACGCTGCGACCCTCGAGAGATTGAACTCATTAAACGTGCCGCGTGCGATGGAGATGGCATCCAGCCCCCGGGAAAGAGGGCCAGGAAAGAGCTGCGGCTCGGCTTTAGAGTGGCTGCTACTGAGATGTTTTAAGGAGGGCGAGTGGGCGAGTTTGCGTGGACAAGTGCAGGGGAGAGGGAGAGAGCGCGCACAAGCAGGAGAAAGAAATATTACATGAAATAAAGAACCAATTAAAGGGGGGACACGGACTCTTCAGAATGATTGGCTCTAAGCAGGGAACTGGAGCATTTAACCTTTTGTTTGCGTTTCACCCAAATGCTGCCTCGCTCTCTGCTGGGGTCACAACCCGGTCACAGCCACAGCCCGGCCCGGCCGCTGTAAATCACGGGGGCCGTGCCCGGCTGGCCCCCGCCCAGCCCTTCCCACCGAGCCTGTCACCCCTGGAGAAGGTGCTGGGATGGTGACCAGGCACAAATGGCACTGCGGTGGCAGTGGCGGGATGGATTCTGCGGTGGCGCGGGCGCTTCTCCATCAGCGGGCCCAGGGCTGAGGTTATGGCAGCTTTACAACAGCGCCGATCCACCCCAGGGTCACTCCGGGAGCAAAGCTGGCTCTCGGGAGTTCTGATTTTAAATGTGGCTTTAATTCTACTACAAAAAAACCCCATTTCCACAGTTGTGCTGTGGTGCAGGAATAATCCAACATTTGTACCCTAAATCCCATGTATTGAGCACCCCATCCCAAGCTGGAGGAGCTCATCCCACAGGCTGCCTTCAAGGGGCTGTCCTGAATGGATACAGCCAGAAGAAAGACTGGATTTTATATAATGAATAAATAAAAAGCTTTTCTTGCGAGCAAGATTTTTTTCAAAAAAAGTAAAGTTAATTTACTCAATCTTTCTGTTTCTCAAAGAAAAAGAGAATCCAAAATAGCCAAAAAGTGAAATGGATCAGGCAGAGGGTGATTTTGTCACTTACATTTTGAAAATTGAGACTGATTTATAATAAGCCAAATTCCTCCCTTCTGCCCAGGTTTCCAGTAAAAATATGTAACTTTTGGAAGCCTGCTAGGAGGGAAGGAGTTATTGCCTCGCTGGCAGTCAGCTAAACAAGTGCTGAGAGGCCAGAAGAGAGAGGTTCCTGCTCCATCCATCCACACAGAGCTCAGCTTATTTACCTGGGAACCAAAGGAATTGTCTCACTCCCTCTCTTGAGGCTCAAGCCCTCGATTTATTCCCCGCACTGGAACCCCGAGCGCCGGCACAGCAAGGCTCCCGCACCCTAGAAATACCGCAAACTGTCCATCCTCTGCTTCCACAGCAGCAGCCTGACCTCTGGAGCTGCACCCTGAAACACTCGTGTCGTTCACCCTCAGGGCAGGAACAGTGTGTGTCCCCTGTCCCCGGGTCACGCCGTGTCATTTGGGACACCCACACATCCCAAGGTCACGTGCAAACTCTTTTCACGGCCAGCTGGAGCGCAGGCACGCAAACACCGTGGCCACCTCTGCCGCTGTTCTTCCTCACTGCGTGTCCTTCACCCATATCACAAGCACTGGTTCTCTCCCAGCTCATCATTTGTGTATTAACTCTCGATTAGCTCGGAGCTGGCCCAATTTCTGGGCCCCCCTGCTGCAATGAGTTAATGGAGGATTTGCAGCAGCAAAGCGAAACGGCCTCTTTGCCCAAGAGGCTTTCACTTAAACATAAAGCCAGAGCAGGAGAAATCCAGCAGGCACTGCTGCCCCCATCCCTCTTCCACCTGCAAAGTGGAGGAGAGATCCAGGGAAGGGCAGCCTGGGGTTCACGTTGCACCGCTGTTCTCTGCTTCCACACATTCCCACTGCCTGCTCTTCACTGATTTCACTTTCACAGCCGCCAGCAAAATGAAGCAAACACAGCACAAGCTCTTGAAACACATCCCTGGATTTCACATGCCCCTGGGATCACAGAATCCCAGAACGGTTGGGGTTGGAAGGGACCTTAAAGCTCATCTCATTCCACCCCCTGCCATGGGCAGGGACACCTCCCACTATCCCAGGTTGCTCCAAGTCCCATCCAGCACAGGGGACACTTCCAGGGATGGGGCAGCCACAGCTGCTCTGGGCATGGTGCCCAGGAAGGCCCCGCCGTGGCCCAGGAGCACTGGGCAGAGCAGGACCCTCTGCCACCCCCAGGACCACTTCATTTCTGGAAATTACTCGTGTGCTGACATCCTTCTGCTGAACCTCCTCCCTGCAGCCAGCGAGAGGCCACGCACCTCTTGGAGACCAGGGCAAGGATATAATTCCCAGTATCAGCCAAAGCCAAATAAAGAGGAAAGCAGAGCCAAGCACAGGGCTGTGCCCTCAGACAGAGGGAGGGGGCTCTGCTGGTGCCAAACACCCAGAAAAACCAACCCAGAGGTCCCGTTCAACACCACGCGTTAAACGCGGCTGGAGGTCTGTTCACGCAGATTCCTCGCTCAGGGAAAAGAGACAACCCACCCCAAACATTCCTAATGTGCATTGCTAACTGCACCTCCAATCATTTGTATGACAGAGAAGGAACCTAATCCTGAATCTGAAAAACTATGTGATGGAGGATTTACAGTATTAGAAGGCAAACAGTGGCAGGTGTAATTAGGAGAAAAATTTGTCATGCTCTTGACTCTAGGAGAGAATGAAAGGTCTGGAATAGCAATCTCCCAAGTGTTTACCCAATGTGAGCGCACACAAGATGGAAAGCACATTTCCGACCACGGACAGATTAATATTTGATGCCAGAAAGAGAAATGCACGCTGTTCATGTTTATTTAGGATATTGTGAAATACAGTGAAATTTGCAATTTTATTGGATTCAGGGGTTCTGTGTTTTTGAAAAGTCCTAAGCTACTGTATGTTGGATAAAAAGCACATATGTTAGGAGTTTAGACATGCCAGCTGCAGGAATGAAAGGGCTTCCCCTCCCCCTGGTTTTAAAGAAGTTAAAAAAAAAAAAAAAGAGATATAAAAAGATTAGCCGCAGGATAAACTGGGAAAACTCCACTGAGCTTTCTGTGTCTCTTAATACTAATTTTAGTGGCTAGAACTGACACAAAGGAAAATTATATCTGGGTTACTTTGTCAGCCACTGCAGCTCTGAGAGTGTGCGGCCTTAAAGCAGCACTCCCGTCTAAGGGGCTGTGGTGGGCCCGTGCTGGGGATGCTCTGCTCTGCCCAGTGAGGGTTTCAGGGACACGTGGCCATGATCCCTGTCCCAGGAGAACTTCCTGCACTCCAGGCACTTCCAGAGCTTTGCTCTGTTGGGAACAAACACCCAGCGCTGCCCCCAAAAGCAGGTGCTCCTCTGGCAGGGCCTGCCACCCCTTCCCTGCAGCACCTCGGGGCCGAGGCTTTGCCACACAGACTCCCAGGATGATGACAACAAATAAACCCGCAGCGCAGGGTGTGAACGGGGTGCCATTTTCTTTGTCATCGCATGTGTAATCTGATCTTCCACAGCCCAGGTCCCAAAAACTGCCCCTGCCCACAAACCCCAACAACCTCCCCTGCTGTTTGGATACCTCAGAGCCCTTCCAGGAATGACTTTTTGTCTTCAGAAGTTAAAAGTTTAATCATACACAAAGAAAACCAACAAAAAAATTGATATGGATGTGCACAAACCACGTACAAACCCCCGTGCGCTTCACAACCCTTCATTAGAGGGCCCTTCTGGCCGTCACCCTGAGTGGGTTTTTACCCATCCCTTCCTCCCCTCCCAGCTCAGGGCCCTGGCAAAGCAAACCCTGTGAGCTGCTTTTTGGGGAGTTTGACTGTGCTAGTCCTGGGATACAACCCCAGTTTCAGCACCAGAGTGGCACTGACTGGGCTGGAAAAGCAGCGCTGAGTTTTCCAGCCCGTCCCTGTGCCGGCAGGCAGCTCCTGCAGCCTCCCAGCACATCCCTGTGTCACTGCAGAGTGCTGTCCCCGTGTCTGCACGGGCTTTGTCCCCAGGGACACAGCCTAAGCCTGTCCAGGGGGCTCCTTGAAATCCCAGCCAGGATGGGGGCGATAAAAGGGAATTGGGATATTCTGGATGAGGAAGAAGGAGGCTGCTAGTTTGCCTCTCTCATTCCTCTGCCCGGCTGTGAGCCCAATAAAAGGGATATATTATGCTCCTACACATCATTGGGCAGGAGAGGAAGTGTGTGACAGCTTCCATATTCCCCACACGGGCAAGGAGGACGGGAAGATTCTCCTCTCCCACTCGGGGTACCCGGGCGCCTCGCAGTGATCCATCGCTCCCGGAGAGACGGGCTGCAGCAGCAGCCACGGAGTTTGTGCTGAAGGAAGGACTGGAACAGCGGGAAGGGGATGGAGAGAGGCAGGAATAAAGGGGAGCATACACCGAGGGAGGCAAAACCTGGAGAGGAAAGAGATCTGTGCGAAAGCAGCAAGGAAAGGATAACTGGTGAGAGTAATAAATAAAGCAGGTTAATGGGAGAGGTTGAGAAGAGGTAGGAAATGTTATCACTGGAGTGCAGAGCGAGGCTGAGGTGGGAGGAGGACACGTGGGAAGGTTCCCTGGCACCCTCAGCCATTCCTGCTCCCTGCCACTGGAAATGGAGAGTGCCCACGAGGCGCAGGGGCTGCACCACCCCAGCCACAGCAAAGGTCCCAACCTGGGGACGCCGGGGCCAGGCCTTTGGGAGAGGAGGCCCTTCCCCAGCTCTGGGGACAACTGAAATAGGAGCAAACCCAATTAATGAAGCCAGTGGTGCCGGGATGGGCAGCAGGTAGCGGGGAGAGCAAGAGGCACAACATGGAGCATGCCAGGGTGTGCCAGGATGTCTGCCCCGAGCCCTGGGCTGCGGCTAAAAAACTCTCTGAACTTCAGGAATTAAAAATACCCTGACTGCCAGAAAGGATTCCACTGTCTGTGAGCGTGTCTCACATGCACAAGCCCCAATCCATTCCTATAAACCCCCAAAAACCACGTTTCAGAGAGCCATGTGTGCACACACCGAAGCTCCTCAGAGGTTTGCACGAGACAGACTTTGCCATGAACCCTCTGCAGCTAAAATTAGTATGAAAATGGTGGTGTTTCATAAAAGAAAGATATGTGGATGCCCGTAAGTGCCATTTTATTTCTCAGTGAGAGGATAAAGTGTTTTTTCCTACATAATTTTTGATGTAGAGGCTAAATTAGGCCCGAGAAGAGGGACAATACAACTTTAAACATCATTAGTATTCAGCCTACGTAAGCCAACCAACAGCAGTTATGTATTTTTGCAAGTATGCATATAATTTATTGTGGAGAACACAATTTACATGGGTAGTCGATGCCTGTTTTATAGCCTCACAAATAGATGTATGAACTCAAGCATATAATGGCTCAACCAGCAGGCGCAAATACGTTCTAAATCTTCTAAATGTGCTTCACAAAAATGTAACTGAGGAATATAAAACAGATCAATTCTTGCATGTTATATATTGGTTTTTGATTTACAAATCTAATCTGGGAAATTTCTTTAGAAATGAGTGGATTTTTTTTTACTGAACTTCTTCTTTTACAGGATTGTGCCAGTCCAATCCTCCAGGATTCCCTCCTGTATATGGCTGGGTTTAGAGGTTTTTTATTATTATTTTAATCTATGTAGAGAATACAGTATATATTTGTGGCATTTGATTTCATAGCTTCCTGTGTGTCCTAGTGCTAATTTCCTAAGAAAACCCTTTTCTGTTATTTACAGTCTCATAACACACAGCGTGCTTTATCTAGGCTGGCCCTAATTAGCTTCCCAAAAATAAAAGGGAAGGGAAAAAAAAGGGAAAAAAAAAAAAAAAAGAATAAAACCCCAAACGCATTACTGTGTGGATCCTTGCACATCCTAGAAAGTTGGCAGTTTCATTTCTAATTCAGGTGCAGGGGGAAGATAAAATCTGGGTGTCTGGAATAAAACACATTTCTAATGGGATGGAACGACAATCCCTTATTACCTCCCACCATTTTTCTCATAGTTTTGCTCCAAGTACAGCAAATCCCTGTGCTATATTTTTTCATAATGTATAGCTTGCTATTACCTCTCAAGAACAATTTTTATAGAGAGGGTGCCCTGTTCAATAGATCTGTAGTGTCTCCAAGGGGGAATTCACACAGGGTTTTATTTATGGTTACACTCAACTGTACCATGTTGCCAAGCTTCCCCCTTTGGATTTGTCAAAAAAAATATTCCTTTCTCCACCAAAGCCTCTGCATCACATGGGTATTAAGATATAAAGGAAATAATTATTTTGCCCTTTTTAAGACCCTTATAGCACTTGTCTGATATAACATCAAAAGAATAATAATAATTAGAAGAACAAAGTTGGATGTTTGAATATCAGAGAATGAATATTCCAAAACACAGGTTTTGCTTTGAAGCCCGGATTATCTGGAATCTCCAGAAAGATGATTGTTGCTGCCTGATTGTATGTTTTCTGACTCCCATATGAAGCATTTATCTGTCTCCAAAGGGTTTTGGCATCATCTTGGCTTATACCAGAGCACAAACAAATTAATTCTATCACCCCCCTCAAATATTCTTCGAGTTAGATTTAATTTTTAGCCCTTTCCACAAATACCCAATATTTTCTGTCCAATTAATTATAATTTTTTTTTAAATCACAGGAACTGAAAATCAAAAGAAGAAACCACTGATGATGAAACAAAATAAATCGCACCTTGTGCTGACCTTTCCTCTGCCATTAATTTCCTCGAGGGTGCTGTGGCTGTCTGTGTCATTTTGGGTCCCTGTCTCACGTGGGCACTGGCAGAGATCCACAATTAAACCCATTTATTCCAAAGCCCTTTGGGGAGCAGGACTGGGGCTCTGAGCCCCCAAAGCCCTGCTCAGCCCAGCCCCAAACGCCAGCAGAGGGGAACAAAGAGCTTGTTCTGCTCGAGGTGTGAGCAAGGGCATCCCCAACCCGCTGCCCAAACACACCTGCAGGGACAGAGCTATGGGGGAGCTCAGAGCTGCAAAATAATCTACAAGATGTACTCGGAGGGAGAAGGAAAAACAAAAAGCAATGTCGTTTAAGGTCTTGGAAATGTTTCTGTTTGGGTTTTACAGAAATAAGAGCAAAGGAAGAACCCTTCGCTCTGAGTCACGGTGACAAAAAGAAGCAAAGATTAAAACCCAGCGAATTTTGCTGTCGCTCTCCTGCAAGAGCACATTAAAAATCCTTCTTTTTCCACTGGGAAAAGTGTCTGATTTTCCACAAAAGGAATTAGTATTTCTATTTTTAACAGTACCAAGTCTACAGCTTGTCTATGGAAAGATCAGAGTCCCAAGTGATAAAAGTTCTGAGGAAAAAATCCAGGTTAAAGCACGGCAGCTCTTTCCAGGGGGATTTTTATACACCAGGAACTGAGAGGGAGCCCAAACTCACTTCATTTAGGACACCAGAAAACCACCACAACTTTGAACAGACATTTAAACAGAAAAATATCAATAGGTCATGGAAACATCCAGGAGGAAAAGAACTCTTTGGAAAGTTAAAATGAGTAAGATGGCATAGGAGCACCTAGAGACAGTTCTGCTTAAAATAACAAATGTAAATGTTTCTGTGTTAAAAAAAAAAACATTGGATCACCTGAGGATAATTCTCTAGGGCCAGCCACTGCAGCTGAGAACAGGGAGAGAGCTCTCTCCTCTGGAAAATCAGGCCCATGCAATGCCTGGGAGCTCCAGGTGACTCAAAACACAGCCCCAGCACAACCTCTCCACCCCAGGGCGCCGGGGGGTGCTGCAGGGAGACCCCAGCCCCGGCTTCCCCAGGATACTGCTTGATCTGCTTGGACATCCCAGATCATCCCAGAAGGGAGCGGGGTTTAGATGACGACCAAGTGACAAGAAAGCCCCGTGTCCTCAGCAGGGAGGGTCGGCCTGAGCCTTGCGCTTCCTGATGGCTGTAATTAGTGACCCCCCCTCGAGGAGCCAATCCAGACATGTTCCTTTGGTTCAAGTGCCAGTGCTGCTGCAGCCACTGGACACAGGGATCATCGTGCCCAGCACTTGGGAAAACGGGGCTGTGGAGGTGGGAGTCCCACTGGAGTTCAGTCTCCAGGCCGAGGTACGTGGAACATCCCCACCTCACTTTAATTGATGCTGCCAGGCAGGGTGGATTGTCTGCAAAGGGCATATTAACACTGCAGAGGTAAACAAGGATCTCTGCTGGTGGGCAGCAGCGATGCCGAGAGAGCAGGGGCTGCTGAGAGGGGACAAAACCCTGTGGGGAAATGGGGAAAACTGGGACACTTCCGAATAAGCTTCCTGAAAGGGAGGTGGGAAGGATGGCTTGGGAAGGAGGGCGGTGCTGGGGTCATGGTTCAGCCTGACAGCGTCTACAGCTCTTTCCAGGGTTTGGGAATGATCTCCATCGTTCCACCAGGATGCTCAGGCTCCCACTGCACAGCCCGGGCCAGAGGAGCCCTCTGCACACACCGGGCTCAAGGTCTCTGTCCGGAATAAGTTTTCAGGAAGAAGGTTACCCCCAGCTTTGATGGACTTGGGAAGAAGCTGAATGGCCTCAAGCTGCCCAAGGGGAAGTCCCAGGCTGGATTTGCTCCGGGAGAGCCCAGCACACCTGCCAGACTCCAGGTCTCAGAATATCTGACACTCACAGCTCACTCCATCGTCTGTTTCCTCCTTCCCCACTCCAGCTTTGCTAAAATGCTACGACACAGATTACTTCTATCTAGGGTTGCAAGGAAAAAACCCTCTCTTTCTCCTTTTAAGGTGGACTAAAATAATAATAATGTGAAAAGACCCACACGCAGGGCTGAAGTCACATCCTGTTCGTTCATTACAGTAACAAATGTGCTCGACAGTAATTATCCAAAGGGGAGAATTCCAAATCTTCTCATCTTGCTCTCTCCTAATTAATTAATAGTTTAAATGTCATCATGATGGGAAGTGCTCATCAGAAGCAGAATCTGCTGCCATGATTTACAACTCTGCCTCCGAAGGCTCTGAAGCAGTGGCACCCCAGGGTTAAATTTAATTCAGAAACGTAAGGCTCTTATTGCTCTCCTCTCCAGTTTAGCACTGAAACTCCCCATCGAGCCGACGGTGTGAAGGGAAGATGCGGGGGAGCACTTCCTTCCCCTGCATTGTTGTTTTTTTTTTTTTTTTTTTCTTTTCATCATTAAGTTGGAAACTGAAAGATTAAATTAAAATTAGTCGTTTGTCAACTTGTTAGAGATTTGTTGCAGGAGGCAATTGAAGGCCAAGCCTGCTGTGGAGCTGAGCAGGGCTGATCTAAAGAGGGGCCGTGGTACTCAGTGAGAGCCCAAGTCAGCTCTAATCCCGGCTGGAAAGGGAGCTCAGCACTCCAGCTGGAGAACAATGAGGAACAGGAGCTGTCTGCTCAGAGTGCCACGGTCCTTGTTCCCAGCCAGCTCCGAGCATTTAGCCAATTAGCCAGCACAGCTCTCCTCTCCCGGCAATTCTGGGCTGGAATAATTAGAATTTGCACTTAGTGGAGCCTCTCCTGCTGCAAGAGGTTTGCCCGGTGCTCGCAGCCGTGAGGGAAAGGCAGCAGCACCCAGAGCGCCCAGGAGCAGAGAGGTCTCTGAGCACAGGGAAACCCTGCAGGGCTGACCCTTGGTGCTCCCCCAGTCCAGCTCTCCAGGCAGCTCTTCCAACCCAGAACCACCAAACCACGCTCCTGGGAAGGGGACACAGACACAAATCTCCAAACCACTGGAGCAGCTTTACAACCCTTCAGCTTCCTGACTGTGCAGCCTCCGCAGCAAACCCCACACCCTGCAAGAGCAGGGATTCATCCCAAAGACACGAGTCCACAACAACTGACACATTCTCCATCCTTTGGATTTCTTTTAAAAAAATGAATTTAACTGAACAAACCAATAATGTGCTTTTTGGGTCACAATGAAGCATTCTGCCCATGCCATTCCAAATGAAACCCTGACTAGATTATCACCAAGTATCCTGTGTCTAATGGCAGAGTCATCCCATGTGGACTTATCCTCACGTGGGGAAAAAGATCTGCATGCAGAGAAACCTGTGCAGTGATCTGGGTTTTGAGTACTGAGAGGCCAGCTGGGAATTTCATCTTCAGAAGGTGCCCACAAGTGAGCACCCCGTGTCCTGCAAAGCTCATCCCACTTGAGCTCAGCCTAAGCTGACAGACCTCGAGTTTTCTGCTCCAGGAGGATGGGATTCGACCCAAGGGCAGTGAAATACCCGGGATGTTTAACTACAGCTCCCAGGCACGTGTCCCACACTGATGGATTGACTCCATCCGGCAGAACATCACCTCCTCCAAAATAACAATATCCCATCCCTCCTCTCTCCCACCTTCCCTGCACACACGATGCAAATCCATGAGGTAGGAAAAGAGAAATTACAGATCTTTATGTGCCAACTTTGCACAATTTCTCCCTCCTCCCATTTCCATAAAACAACTCTTTTATTCCCAAGGAGGAATGGGAGGTGGGAGCTTGTTATTTTTCTATTTCAGATAAAAGGTTGGCAAAAGAAGAACCCGATTCATGTCATTGTATTTCCTTATTGTCTGCATTAACCTTCCCCATGGTTACTTGTTCTTTGTAATGTTACACTTGTCTTGCTGCAACACATGAATACCCGAGCCAATTTTGTCATGCAAATGAATTCAGTTGGATTGTAAATTGTGTGAAGGAGCATTAGTTTATCAGGAACCCGCCTGCATGCTGCACCCAACTGATTTCTCCTATTCACACCAAGAGTGCAATGTTTTCTAGTTGATCCTGAATGTCCATTCGAAAGCTGTGGGGTTTATTATCATTATTATTATTATTATTATTATTATTATTTGTAAGGACTTTTACATTTGCATTTACTTATTTATTCAGTCAGTCACAAAGCTGTATTCCTTTTCTAAAGCCTGATTTATTTAATCAAAACCCACGGCTATGCCATCAAAAATGAAATATTACTGCAACCCATGTCTGTATTTATTGTAAGCCTGAATGGAAGGCTTGTGCCCGTGTTGGGAAGGAACAGACATTATAATCTGGGAGCCATCAGGTAGATAACGTTGCTGGCATTTCACACTGTAAAATGAAAATATTTCTATTGAGGTCGATACCTGTATTTAGAGTGACATTTCTTCAGCCAGCCCCGGGGTTATCACCGATCTGGAAAGCCCACTCAGGACAGAGACACAAACATTGCATCTGCAGAGCGACCTCCTCCCTGCCAGCTGCCAATCACCCTGCAAAAGGCACTGTAGGGAAATTCCTGAGCTCTCACCCAGCACCTGAGTCCCCGTGGAACTGCACCTCTGCCTCCTCCAGTGGTGGGAACGTGTCCCGCTGGCCTCCTCGAGGCGCTGATCCCACCAGCTTCACTCTCAGCACCTGCAGTGCCCCACCCTGCCCCTGAGCCCAGCCCAGCACGGTCCCCAAACCAGAGCAAACCTCCCACCTCCCCTTTGCTTCACGCCCAGGTGTGTGAGGAGGAGCTGGCACAGCTGTGCTTTAGAGCTGGAGACCAACGCCACCATCTCACTGCAGTGCCAGTGACAAAGCTGCAGCCAGGATCACACACTGGATATCAACAACCAACTCCCGGGCCGGCCTTGATTTGTAGTGAGGCTCAAAATTATCAATAAGTTGGTGGCAACAGCGGAACAACCTCCAAATCAAGTGCAACAGCCTTATTGCTGCCCTTATCTCCCTGCAGGCTGGGCACTATGTCACAGGCAGCCTCAGAAATGAAACCAGAATTCACGTTTCCTCACAATCTTCTCCCAGAATTATGGATGGGGCCAATACTCTGCCAGGCAGCTGCTGGATCGCACCCGATGAAACAACAAATACCAGGAGTGCCTGTCCCTCTCCTTCCAGGCACAGCGGGAGGGATGGCAGGGACATCCTTCCCTCCCTGTGGAGTGGGAGGCTTTGTCAGGACAGCACAGACCTGCTCTACCCCCTCATACAAAGGGGAAAGGCTGGGAGAACTGGGAATGTTCAGCCTGGAGAAGAGAAGGCTTTGGGTGACCTAAGTGTGGCCTTCCAGCACCCAGAGGGAGCCTGCAAGAAAGATGGAGACTACTTACAAAAACATGGAGCGACAGGATGAGGGGGAATGGGTTCAGATTGACAGAGAGGAGGTTTAAATTGGGTATTAGGAAAAAATTCTTCCCTGTGAGGGTGGGGAAGAGAAGCTGTGGCTGCCCCATCGCTGGAAGTGTCCCATGTTGGTCGGGGCTTGGAGCAGCCTGGGATAGTGGAAGGTGTCCCTGCCCACGGCAGGGGGTGGAACAAGATGAGCTTTGAGGCCCCTTCCAACCCAAACCATTCCAGGATTCTGGGATTCCATGACAAGAGAAGATTTGTCTGAACGTCCCGATGTCACAAGTGCTGAGTGGGCTGTGCCCCACAGGTGACAGCCCTGCGTGGTCCGTGGCATGGAGGGAGAGAGAAGCAGCCAGAGCAGCTGCATCCTTCCAGCCCTGCAGTGGCAAATTTGAACTGAATGGGCTGGGGACACCCTCCTGGGCTGGGTCCCGGGGGACTGTCCCATCTAATCAGCCTTGGAACACAATGGGAGAGCAGCGGGTGCATCCTCACCCTCCGTGTGCCATATGGAGAGCAGATTAGGAGCCTCTGGGGCCACTAATCCAGCACAATCGCCGAAAAGGCACTCGGGCTAGTGATTACAGCGGGCCTCTGGGTCCAGGCAAGACAAGTGCTGCCAGCAAACCTCCCCAGCTCCACCCAGCCTCTTCTGGGCCGCAGTTTCTCCAAGTGCAAAAAATCCTCCTCCTCAGAGGGGCACTGGAAACTAATTCTGGTTTAGAAAGTACCCATGAAAGCTCCAGATAACCAGTGCTGCAGGTGAACAGGGTGCTCTTTACAATCCTGCCCAATAAAAACAACTTCAGGAGCGTGCTTTATCTGCTGGGGACCTGGCTCCAATTTGAACATAATTCTTCCCCCGCCACGCTGAAGACAAAGAGATCAAACCATAGGCAACTGAGGACGTACAGGGAAAAGAGCAGCACCCAGAAAGAGCACCGGAAAGGAGACTTCATCCCTTTGCAGAACAGCAGCCTGGAAAAAGTGACTGGAAAGGGCAGGGCAGCAGTGAGGACACCACCACCTGCACGCAGACTCCCACAGCCCTGTCGCACCCCTTCAGGCGACTCCACTGCACAAACCTCCAGGGGAAGATCTGGCCAGGGCGGGTTTTCCCAAATAAGACATTAAAACAACCCAAAATGACATTTTTGCCCCGGAGGTTCCTTCCTGGGCTCCATCAGTGGCCTTTGGGGTGTGTAGGTACCACGGAAGGTGGATCCGGCCCCTTGGGGAGCAGCCTCCCTGCAGACAGATGTGCAGGGGTACAATCGATAGGGAGGCAGTGCTGGTCACTCCACGCTGAGCTCCCTCTGTATTTATTGTCCCTCTTTGGTGTAAATAGGTCTCAAGCCCGTGGCATGTCATTATAACTTTTTCGAAATAATGATGCTGCCTTTAGTTTTTTTGCTATAATTTATGCCCAATGCACCAGCGCCAGTCACTCAATACTGTAGAGTCTGCAGAGGTGGAGATAGCCCTTAATGAGAAGAGGTTTTGCCTTTATCTCCTTTATACTTCAACCATTATCTTCCTCCAGTCTATAACCATGCGGTTACCACTGACAATAATGCTCAGAGGCAACAAATGCTGATGAGTTTTCTATGCAGTCTTCACAATAAGTCTATCAAAACAACCTCGAAAAATTATGAACCCTAGTGACAGACAAATAGAACCAGCTTCAGCACGAATTTACAGCCCAAATGCAACGTTCCTTTTAATTCTTCAGGCTTTTCTTATCTCTGCTGTTCCTCTTCTGGCTAGGAGATAACAGTAATTCTTCTGTATGCTATTTTTTTTTCCAACTGAGTAAGATGTTCCTCGTGTCTTTCTGCTTGCTAAAGATAAAGGGTTAAAGACCAACTTGTGTTGGTCGCTTTGTGTTGGGGGAAAAAAAAAGTAATCAGTATTCAAGAGATTGTTATCAGAGGTAAAGCGCAGAGAACAGTAATTTTGCCTGCTTCAGTTAGGATTTTTTTTTTTTTTTATGTTTT
>VXBT01004140.1:173245-188550 GCA_013400235.1 Oriolus oriolus | reverse complement strand
TTTTTTTTTTTATGAATGCACATAATGCCTGGAGTGTTGGGGCCAGATAAAAGAATTAGTGGCAGCGCAGGGGGACGGAAGCACAAAGTACACCGGAGAATTAGACTGTCTATCTTTGTCTCTCCCAGCTCATCCAGGCAGCCGGGGCTCGCAGCTCGTAAACAATTTAATCTTTTTGCTACAGTTAAAATACAAAGGCAGCAAACCTCCTTCTTCCCAGCTGGGGAGGGGGCACGGTGCGGCGGGGCGGGGGAGAGACGAGAGGAGAGGAGAGGAGGTGGCGGCTGGAGAAGGGAAAAATCAGAAAAAGGGCTGACACAAACTTTTCTGCCTCAGTTTAACCTCTCGCCTTCCACCATCAGCACGATTTTCCAGCCCGAAATTCGGGAGGATATTTTATCTCGCCAGCCAGCCCCACCTCCCAGACGTTTTCCCCAGCCTCTCTCCTCTCCACCTCCCTCATCCTCGGCTCAAAAGCTTCCCATTGTCGCCGGCGGAGAATTCCTTCGGCTCACAGGTTAAAGAGCTAAACAGATTAACTCATGTAGGGAAAGGGAGGGAAAATAAAACGAGACGTGAGGCTTCTCCCCCCTCCCTGCAGGAACACGGATTCGGGCTCTACAACAAAAGCAGGACACGGCCGTGCCTCGGTCCCCGCCACGCACGGGAGGCGGGAGGTCCATGGCTTGGGAAACTGGGAATTCCGTGTGCGGGGTGAGGTGGGAGCCACCCCGCGGGATGGGGGTGGCCAGGGGGTTCCTCCACCTGCATGGCAGGAAGGTGGTAGAGGCTCTCAGAGCCTTGGGAATGGTGGGAAGGAGCTTGGAAGGAGCTCTGGCCTTGTCTGGGTCACCACATTTTAGGGTTTCCCAGCTGGAGGCTGGGTGGACACACATGAACTTAGGGATGTGGTTACTGCCCTGCCAGAGGGAGGCTGAGGCAGACAGCTCTGGAGCTTTCCTAAAGCAAGGTTTAAGCTGTGGAGACTGATGCAAGAAGGACAAACCAGCCCAGGGAGTTCATTGACTCCTGCTCTGCAACCACAGCAACGAGAACAACTAAACCAAAAAAATCCAGGGAAACACAGGACCTCTGCTCCTCACCTCCAAACTAAAGCTCCTCTCTGGTGACTCCTCCATCACCAAAGGGATGGAATCACCCACAGTCACTACCCCAGGAACTTGGGGTAATAATTGCCTGGGGTTAATAAATGAGCAAAACAACGACGTGCTGGACTGTGCCATCGCTCCTCCCACGTAACAACACTCCACACACAAAGCTCCATTTCTGCCTGTTGGTCCTTCACCAACCACACATCGCTCACCGACGGATCACTCACACAGGGGTGACAGTTGCAGGACAAACTGAGAAAGTGTCCAAGGCCAGCTTGGATCCGGCCCTGAGCACCCTGGGCTAGCGGAACGTGCCCCAGCCCGTGGTGGGAGGGCTGGAACGAGATGAGCTTTAAGGTCCCTTCCAACCCAAACCTTACAAAAGCAGCCCAGGAAAGCAAACCTGTGTTGTAGTGTGTGGGATGGAAACAGCACAGGGGCGGTTTGCTCACCCTGACCACCCCCAAAGGACGCTTTCTCTGCAGGCTCCAACACCCACCAGCCACAGAGCAGCCCCTGGCATCTGCTGCCTTTGAGATTGCAGCAGAGACAAACGGCTGCTGGTGCCACAGCACTTTTTTTGTTTGACTGAAGGCAGCCTGTGTACACAAACAGAAAATCAGAATAAAATAGTAGGAACATAAGACTCTGTAAGGAAGAAATATTACTGCCGGCTTTAGAGCGAGCTGCTGAGAGCTGCTCTCTCATATCTCCATCCAGGAATTACCAAGGGCTTTAGAGACACGGCGTGAAAGAGCCTTATCCACTGCTCCGAGGAGAGGGATTCTGCCTGTTTGGTTAAGTATGAGAGCAGAGAGCAGGCAAAGTGTGTTTCAGTTAAAAACATTGTATTTCAATACTGAGGCCGTGTTATCCAACTATTATGGGATATTAGAGGCTGCATTAGTCTGACTGCTGTCCTCTGTGTAGTGCTGGAGGTTGGTTTTAAACACTTCCAGGAGGTCAAGTGAGGGACTAGGATACGGTGCCCAGGATCCTTGTTTGAGAATGAAGATGGGCATTTAGGGCAAATAAGGCACCAGCCCTGCCTGCTGCTCACCCAGTGGGCATCACCAGCTCCTGCTGCCAGCTGGGGCAGGGTGGCCCTGCTCCCAGGAAATCCTCGTGGCTCATGGATGAAAGGAAAAGCTGCTGCATGAGGGGCGCACAGAAAGGCTTCTCGGTGAAAGGAAAGCAGAGCCATGTCCGCACACGCGGCTCTGTCTGTTCCTCACTTCCACCAGCATTAATTCAAACGCTTCTTTTCTTGCACATATTAAGCAGAAAGGGGAAACAGTTAAATGATGTTAATATTTTTTAAATTAGGGAACAAGGAGATCCCGTTTAGGAGTCAAAGGCTGCTCTCACCCAAGGTTTTGTTTTAGAAAGGAGTGCAGAAGTTAATGAACTCGGAACAACCTTTAATTTTCAGTGTCCCCTCACAGTCTCTTCACTCAGCATTCATGGCAGTGGCATTGCTCCTAATGAATGACTTGGTATTCATGTAGCTCTCTCAGTATTACTTATGTGTCTGATCTCTCCTAATGGAAAAACTGATTGTCACTGGGAAGTTATGAGGAAATATTAAAAAGATCTGATCCACAGTGAAAGTTTCTTCACTGTAAATGAAACTGCCAGATAACAAATGCAAATAAATTTGGGGAGCTTATTGGTGCTGAAGTTTAGTGCCTTTATAATTTATATCTTTACTGGGGAGCATCTGATCTCCAACTTAAATGGAACCAAAATCATTATGAAAGAGGAATCACCCTACTTTCGATATCCTTCCACCAGCAATCACAGCCGCAGCCTCTCCAACCTCCTGTTTACATCACAGTTAATTTGTTTTATATCCAAGCTGAGGTAAAGATTCCTCACTAAATTTTCTTATTTTTAAATTATCTCTGCTGTGCTATATACATTTATAGAGAAACTGCTGTGCATCCATCGCCTCCTCTCCTCTCCTGGGGACCCTCCTGCAGCCTTCACTGCTCGGGTTTCCACAGCACCTGCAGAAAGTGCTGCAGGAGGCCAGCGGTGCCAGAGCCCTGGGAACTCCATATCCAGACCCAGCAGATCATATTCTTCCAATTCATCACCGCACTGCAAATCCCCCCCCACTCAGCACCCGCATCCCTTGGGTCAGAGATGCTCGGAATCACAGGGTGCTTTGGGTTGGAAGGGACCTCAGAGCAACCATGGAAGAGACCTCCAGCCTCCCTTTGGGCCTGCACACACCTGGCACATCCCACACCAACCTGCTGAGCACCCAGGGACCTGGCACAGGGGATGGTTCTCACTATTAACAGTTGTATAAACCAGGAAGAGCAAAATGATTCACAATTTCCATCCAGAGAAGACTTAGGCAAACCAAGCTGTATAAAGCCTCCGAAATGTTTCCGTATGATTTGTGTATTTGAGCAGGCTTTGGCATTAAGTCTGAACTGATTGGGAAGATCAGTTCGGAGGCACCACACCAGAATACCAACAGGAGCTGCCATTCAGCTCACTCCCCTCCTTCCTTCTCCCTTTGTAAAATTCCCCCAGAGGTAACAAATATCTGAGTACTTTACCGCAGCCTTTCTTTGGGATAATAACACTAATGAAAAATGCATGCGAATGATTAGTTCTAGCAAAACAAATTTCCTTCCCAGAAAAGCTGGGAGTTAAATCCTGCCCGGAGCCCCACATCAGCCCAGTCCCAGCACAGCCACGCTGCCGTTTCCCGGTTTCCCACGTCTGTCCCTGCAGGACCCGGCCGGCTCTGCCTCACAAAGCCCCCGCGGGGCCCTGGGGGCCGCACGTGTTGTTCTCTAAAAGGGGTGAAAGCCCATTGTACTCGGGTTTTTGAGCACAGCCAAACTTCTTGGAAGAAGCAATAGTTTAATGCCTTCGGAGAGTTGTGTTTTAATTTTGCCACTGTCTTCCCAGGAAAATTACTCATCTGCTCGGTGTGCTGGTCCCCATATCCCACACCAGATACACCAGGCAGCTCCTCTGCTCCTCTGCTCTTAGCTCTCCAAAACACACTACTCCCTCCTCCAGCTCCTTCACCTGCTGTGGGCTGGTTTTCCACTCGTTGGGAATCCTGGGATGAGCCAAGGCTCTCTGGAAGCAGAGGGGTGAGATGGCAGTGCACACCGTGTCCCTGTGGCCGCCTCCGTCCTCCCCTCCTGCTTCACTCACACCTCGGACCTCCTCATGCGCAAACAGTTTCCTCCAGTCCTCACTAACGCTTTTCCCAGAGTCCTTTCCCCCGATGGATATTTGCACAAGCAGGGATTTTTGTACAAACATATGTGGAGAACTTTTGGAAGAAAAGCTGGTTTTGACTGACAGAAATGCAGCGCTGGTGCCAGAAACGTGACCCTGCTCCCGTCCCGCGGAAGGGTTGCCGTGACCCACGTGTGACGCTCCACTGCTGCCCCAGCCCTCTCCCAGGAGTTGTTCAGCAATGCATTTACACATCTGAGAAAACCGAGAGTGGCTCTGCTCACCAAATTTCCACAAACAAGCTTAAATTAATCCAATAAAGTCACTCTAAGTTAATTATTTGCCCAGATTCCATTGGAGGCGAAGCTCTGGCTTCCGCTTTAGTACACAAGGCACTTTAGTACACACCAGGCACGGGTGGTAATTCCAGGGAGTTTGTTTGGCAAACGCCGGCATTGTTTTCCTCCGTGCACCTGCAGGTTGCTTGGCAGTGCCTGCTGCAATCCAGCCCTCTTGGCTGCAAAGCCTTCCAGATGTGGAAGCGTTTCCACGCCCGGCGTCCCAGCCCCGAGCCACGCCTGGCTGCCATGGCCCAGAACCAAAACCTTCTCCGTGCCGAGCCGGGGGCACCCAGCCAGCCCTGCACGGCCACACCTGGGGACAGCAGAGCGAGTGCCGTGGGGGTGGGTTTGTCTCCCCACAGTGATGGTGGCTGCAGGTCCCTTGCCCAGCTGCTGGGACATCTCTCCCACAGCCACAGCCGTCACCACCAGGATGTTCACACACACCTGCCTGAACGCAAATCAGCGTCCAAAGGTGGGGAAGGAGAGAGCCTGGCAGCTCTGTCTGGCACCCGGGGACGCACATGGGTGTGAAATGCCCCGGAGAGGCTGTGGCAGCCCCGGCCGCCCATCCCTGGTGCCGGGAATGCTGGCTCACCGCGCTTTGTTCTGGGGCTGCCAGATGGGCAGGGCCGGGGGTCAGCCCTGGCAGCGGGACACGGAGCTGCTTTACTCACTTCGGCGTGAAAAATGTCACCCTGCTCAGGCTTGGGGGATTTCCATCCCCTCTTGCCTTGCCCCCTCCCGCTTCCCCACACAGCTGTTAATGAGACAGTTTGCTGGAGCCAGACAAATGCAGCCGGGCCTGGCGCGCGGCTGCCCGGGGCCAGGCGCTGGGAGCAGGCACGCAGGGCAGCGTGGCACTTTTGGTGTAAACATGTGGCGTGTTGGCGTGCCAAAAGCTTGGTTGGTGGCCTCTATTTGTTTTTCAAAGAGCTTGTCAGGTTCATTTACACACGTCAGCGCCTGCATGTGCTTGAAGAGAGAGGGGAAACACATTCTTTGTCTGCCGGGTCCCCGCCAGCCCTGCCTCGGGAGCGATGGGCTGACGGAGCTGGAGGCACCTCCCGCATCACCCCGCACTCCAGGAGCAAAGGCCAGTGGAAAAGGTCCCTGCAAGGCATAGCCAGGCCCTCAAACCGCCATCCTCTGCCAGCACAACAAACACCAACCCTGGCTTTTCAGCAGTGTGAATGTCAAAACCTGGCTTGTCCTATCTCTTGTCCTGCTTTTCCTCATTCCAGGCTTTTGTTCCGGGCTCTAGGGAAGGCAGAGCTGGCGACTGAGCCCAGCCTTGTGTCTCTCCAAATGCTTATTTTGAATCATAGAATCATGGTTTGGGTTGGAAGGGATCTTAAAGATCATCTCATTCCAACCCCCTTCCACTTGAGCGCAAGAGGGGATTCTCCTCAATTCCTACACAAAGTTTAGACCTTCTGTGACAAAGAATACAAAAACTAAAAAGTTTTGATTCTTCTCCATGATGCTTTCTGAGTTTTGCAAGGAAACCAGTGCTGGAATTGGGATCACCTGTCAAAATTGCCAGGAGATACACGAGTTTTAACCAGCTCTGAAACACTACTTGAGTGAAGTGGAACAGGATTGAACTAAAAGGGTTTTACCTCCCCAATATTAAGTGCATATTGAAGATTTAAGTAGCAATTAAGGTTGCTGTAGAAGATGGCAAATCAGCGTGTTTATTTTCCAAAGATAAGTTAAAAAAAAAAAAAAGACAGAAGGAGGGAAAAGGGAAAAAAACCCAGCAATTAGGAGAATAGACTGGGGGGGAAAATATTAAATGGATGTTTCTGCACAAAAAAACCCAGGCTGACAACATTTCTGCTTTGTAAGGGGGAAATTACTGTAACGCACTGTTTACATAGCAGAAATCAGGGGAAATTATGCTGTCACACTGACATCTGTAGGAGAAGGACAATTTTAAAATTACACTGTTCAACACCTTTAATGATTTGTAACACAAGAGGTGTGGCTACTCCTATTAAATGTGTTGCCAAATCAATAAAAGGCATAATTGGAGTTGTTAGAGCAAATTATAGCACCACCGTTATGTTGCAATACAATGTTCCCTTGTAAACTGCTATTACGGGTAAAGCTGTATTTCTCTCTTATTTGGCTGTTTTGTAATGAGTTGGCATTTTGCTCCATAATAGTTCCACTTTCTTTTATGGAGCTTTCACTTTTACTTTCCTCTTTTGTGCAGCCTATAATTTCCCTTCCCTTCCTCTCTGCCTGTTGACAACTGGTCTATACACGTTTGAAAACAGCCCTGAGGTTATAAACTATATTATTTAACATTATTTGTAATCTTTTTCAATTGGAAGTCAAGGGGGGAGGCACAACATCGGCACATTTAGAACCTGAGGTGTCTTTAGGCTGGGCCCTCACCTTCCCCGGAGGGAAGGGAGCTGCAGCAGGGCAGGAGAGACGGGAAGACCTTGCATAAACTCTTCAAGGGTCTTGCTGCTGGCATTTCAAACGAGGGATTTGGGCTTATCTATCTGGAGCACAAGGAGTGGCTGTGGAAGCGCTGCCGAGGCTGCCTGGGAGCTGTAAATCACCAAATGTGCCCCCGTGCTGAAGTTGCCGAGGTCTCGGTCACTGCCTGACAGGGGACGCTGCTCTGCTCCCGGTAATGAGGGGCTGTTTCTCTCTCCAGGAAGGAGGCTAATAAGCATCAGCTCCTCCACATGCTCATCCCCCATCCCACGGCTTTGCTGGGATGCAGAGACCAGCTGGAGCCAAACTGCAAGGTCACTGCCTCGGTTCTGAGGTGCTCACAAAGGCTGCTGGGCTCCCTGCCTTCAGTTCAAGGGAATGGGGGAGATTTACCATTGTCCAACCTCTCCAGCTCACAGTGAAAACACGAGAAAGGAAGAAGAGAGAGGAGGAGAGAAAGGAGAATCGGTCCTGAGTCAGGCTCACCCCAGTACTGCACAAGCCTTATCCCAGTTACCATGAAATCCTGGGGACGGTTGCATTCCCACAGCAGGAAGGAGCTGAGCCAGCCTCACTTTCCTCCAGCCACTGACAAAAAAGGCAATAGCCAATATTCCACCTCCTTTACTAATAAAAGTGATCTGTGTCCTCTTCTGCCACTAAAACACTGCAAAGCCTCAGCATAAGACACACGGACACGTTCAGGCCATGGGACAGACAGACAGAGCTTTGGGCTGGCAAATCTCCCCGAAGCCGATTTTCAAAGGGAAGTTGTTAAACAAGAACAGTTTCAACCCAAATCCTTGCAAGGACCGAACTGTGACGCCGTGTTTCCCTGGCAGGCAGCAGCAGGAATGCCCCAGGCCCCGTCAGAGCTGCTGCTGGCACGGGCGCTGCCAGCCCGGCTCGGCAGCTGTCCCCACGCTGGCATCCCCGCAGCGGGGCCCTGCCAACTGCTGGGATCCCATTGTCACGGCGGGCACAGCGTGACACAGAGGGGTGTGTGCAGCTGCTGAGCCCAAACTTATTCCTGAAGTTATTTTCAGCCACTTAAAGCCACGAAACAAGTCGCAATTAAAAGGCAGATGACCAGCACGAGCGGAGAGGAGCGGGGTGGGGAGCGATGCCCTCGTGAGAGTGTTTGTGATCTGCAAACAGAACTGGGGAAAATTGCTATTAAGTAGCACAGAGATGTTTGGAAATTAAATATTCTCACTGTGCTGGCAATCACGAGAAACAAAGGCTGGATTCTGGCCTTTGACTTGTGTCAGAGAAGCGCTTTAGCATCCGCACACAGCTTCGTGCCTCTCACAGGGAGGTGATGCTCAGAGGGGAAGCCTACATGCAAAGTTTGTGCTGTATCAGATTTATTTAGCATTGTTTTATCAATTTCTGGGACCTGCAGTAAATCTATTCCTTTGTTTTCATGTAAAATTTTTCTTTGAGCCCTGTATCACTCACAGTCAGATCCTGTTCTCTCCCAGCCAGAAGTTGTTATTCACACACAGGAAAGCCGAGGAATAAATTTTCCTCATGTGAAGACAGAGGAGCAACCTTTGAAAAGCTGCATGTAAAGGAGTGTAGCAGGAGGATGTCTGTGGGTGCCCCTCAGAGCCTGTGCAGCTCCAGGGCCCCACAGCCAGGGCAGGGAGGGCAACAGGAGCAGTGACCAGCACACACACAGACCCCTGACAATACAAAAACACCCCCCTGAGTTCAGCATGAGCCTCCCTGGGGTTTCCCATGGAACCAGGAGGGATTTGCCCTTTTCTGTTCCAGTGCCATCCTGCTCTGGTGTCCGTGCCAGGTCAGAGCCTTGCACAAGTTCTGTGAGCCCAGGGGAGGAACACAAGCAGCCAGAGGAGTGTGGAAGGAGTGCTTGTGAATGTTTTGGGATATAACCCAAACATATTCTCTCTCTGGCAGCACCAGAGATTATCTCACAGAACTAAAATCATAATTCCCCCCAGAACAGACCCCAGGTGAAGGTGTAGCCGAGTCACACCGGTAGAAGAGGGTGAGGAACAGAACGCACGAGTGTTTGCCTCTGGTGCAAACCCCCTCAAGCCCATCCAAAAGAATGAGCAGCCTGGTCTAGTGAAGGTGTCCCTGCCCGTGGCAGGAGATTGGAACGAGATGGTCTTGAAAGACCTTTTCAACCCCAACCATTGTAGGACTGTGTGGTACGAAGTGGGCAGGGAGGGAGAGGAGCAGATCCACTGTCACACCTTCCCTGCTACAGGAGACGCAAGCACCAGCCACACCTGGAGAAGTGGCGAATGGAAATGTGCATTTCTCCCGCTGCAGAGGTTTTGTTTCCGGTGAAATCCCTCCTCCTGGATTCATATGCAGAAAGGTGGGAGGGGGCCAGCCGAAAAAGTGAGGCTCCCATTTCCTGTCGGGCACGTGCTGGGCTTATCAGGCATAAGAATGCGCTGCTCGTAGCCCAAACGTAAAGCAGTTAATAAACAGGCTGTTAATGTGTCAGCAGCCAGCAGTAGACAAGGCACGGTGTCTCAGGCTCCCCCCACCTCCTCATAATCCTAATTGCATCACATCTAATCATTTTTATGGGATAAAAAGATTTCCACAGATGACAAAGGGTTACATTCTCAGCCCTGTTGATCCATCCAGCAAAATTAGATAAGAAATAGATTTCTGGGCAATGCATTAAAGACGATTGGGGGGGAGGCAAAAAAGAGAAAGGGGAGATCATTTACTGCAATTCCGCATCTCACTCCTCGGTTCAAGAAAGAAAATGTAAATGTGATGTTCGTTTGGCCACAGGCAGCTGCTTCTATCAGGCACTGCAAACTGCAGCAGGACAAAGGGGTAACTCTGGTAAAAGGAAAGGTTAATAGCAAAGCAGGGGAGGGGGGCTGCTCATCGGCATGGACGGCACGTCGCAGCCTCGACACTCGGTGATGGGTTCGAACTGGGAACTGACATGAGATATAGAAGTGCTCACTGAAAATAATTCAGAGTGACGGCCGCGCTGGCCTGAAAATGGAGAGGGGCTGAATCACCGAGCACTTGGCGAATATGCAGGAGCAGGGTTGCCAACTGCTCCTGATTATTTTCAGTAACAGTCTGGGTTTTACTGACCACTCCTCTCCTCCCCTCACCTGGGTGCCCCCCGCAGCTCTCGGGAGCTGCAGGTTCAGGGCACTGGTGGGGGCGATGCTGGCGTTTGCTGGGATTTAAACAAGGAACACACCGAAATCCCGGTGACATCTGTGGTTACATAACTGAGTCACGATGGAAGGAACGTAAATAATGAAAAAAAAATTAAACCCACACTCCATCCCTAATGCTAATTTTACCAGCAGAAATTCGAACAGAGTCAAATTGCACTGCTCATGCTGTAAGTGACACATAGGAGACAATCAAGGCCCAGGATATTCTATATATGTACAATTACACAGCTGTTCATGCACCAGCATACACACTGAAGGAAGCTCTGTGCACTATATGATAGATACATGGATATTATATCAGAAAAATGTCTTTTGAGTGGTCAGGAAAAAAATAAGTTTATAAAGACACCCCCAGACTGATGTTCAGATTTCTTGCAGCTCAGGGTGCTGTGAAAGAGCAAAACCAACACCCCACAGCTGAGTCCGCTCTGCCACAAACTGTGAACAGGTTGGAAAGCTCTGCGTTTCAGCAATCAGAATTTTAAAGGGTGCTCTTGCAGTTTATTCAGATACCTTTAGCTGGGGGCAGGTAGCTGGCCTCCCTCCCCAGGGGGGATGAGGGGTCCCCCGTGAGGGCAGCACACGTGGTGCCAGGTCACAGCCGTGTCCCTGCCCCGCTCCCCAGGGAACTCATCCCAGGAGAACAAGGGGGTAAGGGGGTCCCTGTACCACAGCAGGCTTCTTTCAGGTATTAACAAATGGAAAAGTCTCACCGGGCGCCTTGTGGGGTTTGTTTGTTTGTAAATCTGGCGTGAATACATTTGGAACAACAAAGAAAAGAGGTTAAAAATATGCTAAAGCAAAAATAGATCCTCCATCCGCAGCTCGTCTGGATGGCTGGCACTCGCCCTAAAACATGAGTTACTGGGAGATTCAGAAGCTTGAAAAATCACTGTCCAAAAGAGAGGAAACCAGAGAAAACCTCCTGGGCCCCCATGTTCCTGTGACCATTCCTGTGACCACCAGCACCATTCCCCCTCCAGCCTGACCCTCTGCTCCCGGTCTGAGCGGGTCCCTCCTGGCACGTGGCTGCAGTAGCAGCGCAAGCCAGAGCTAAGGCAGCTTTTGGACCATCCCCTGAACATACCACAGGACAAAGCTTCTGCAGAGAGGCAACCTGTCGTGTGGGGATGCCAAGGATGATTCTTCTGAGGCTGAAGATTATTTGGAAAAGGAAAGCAGTGCTGGCCTGTGAGCCAGACTGTGAAGAGACCCGAGCCTCCCCTCTGAAGCAGCTTCCTCTGCAGCTCACAGCCCCCAGCAGTCATTTGCAGAATCACAGAATGGTTTGGGTTGGAAGGGACCTGCACAGGTCACTGAGTCCCACCCCCTGCCATGGTCCACACCTTCCACTATGCCAGGGTGCTCCAAGCCCTGTCCAACCTGGCCTTGGGCACTTCCAGGGATCCAGGGGCAGCCACAGCATCTCCAGTGGTGCCCAGCCTGGTTTCAGCCCCTGCAGTTGAGCGGCACTGTGTGGAACAGGGGTCAGCACTGGCATCCTCTCCCCCTCCCCTCAGTCTCCTGAAGGATTTGGGGTGCAGTTAATACAGCACCTGCCACGCTCAGCTCTTCCTTCCCTCCTTTGTCATTTTAAAGCTGCCACTGTGAGGACCCTTCTGAAATTATGTAAAGCCCGGCTGGTTAGAGGAGGGCAACCTGTATTTATAACCCCAGTGTTGAAACACATACTAATTCCACATAAATCTATGGCAAGTTAATCATGCCTGCATTTCCAATCCAGTTTTATGAGGTCAGAGCTCTCGGTCCAGCACTCCTCCCGTGGCTGAGGTGATGGTGGCTGTCAGCCGCTCCAGGGCAGCCGGGCTGTGACACCCCAGAGCTGCCCCTCCTCCCCCCAGCAGGGAACCAGCACCCCAGGGGCTGCCTCGAGAGGGTTCCCCTTTCTGGGGGCTTTCAGTTCCCCCCAAACTCATCCTACAATGTCACAGATGCCAAGAGAAGTCGGGGGGTCCTGCTCTGTGTGCCCCTGCTGTGCTAGCCGAGCTGTTTTGGCTGTGTGTGATCTCCGGACAGACAGCGAGGGCTGACGGTGCAGCAGCCCCAGGGACCCGGCCTGCTCTCAGCCAAAGCACCTGACTGATGAAGTTGCAAAGCAGTCAGTGCTCCCCATCCCTGGTTTAACGGTGGAGGCGGGGAAAGGTGGCACAGACACCTGAGGCAGCCGCGGGGCCATTGCCAGACCCTGCACCCGACACACCAGGCAGCTCCTCGCCCTCACTGCTCCATGGAAGAGCATTTTATACCCAGGCTTCTTTAGATCTCCAGCATTCCCCAGGAGTTTTACTGATACCTGCACAGCACCTGGAGCTGGAGTTAGAGCTGGTTCACTCACAGCCCTCTCTCATCACAGCAGTAGGAGTAGATACCACAACACCTGGAGCCTCCTGGGGGGGAAGCTGCTCTGAGCCTGCTCCAGTTTCCCTTCTCTGTGCTGGGAACGTAAATCCCTGCTCAGCGCCTGGTGCTGCTGCACTGCCGACCTTGCTGAGGCTTGGCAGTGGCGTAGATCTTTGTTTGGAGAACCAAGGAGAATTTGGATCCCAGCTCAGGATGGTTTTGGCACGGATGGACAGAGAACAAACAGATTTCCTGCCACATGGAATTGCTGGAAGGAAACAATAGCCGGAGGCAAAGAAAATAACCAAAATCAGGGCCACGTCCTGTCGCTTCCCATTTCTGCACCTGCATGAAATGCCCAAAGCTCTGAGGAACAAAACTGAGCTCTGATGTTTCAGCTGCTCTTCCCTGTGGATGCAGTTACTGAAGCAGAACGGGGAAAGGTCACTCAGCCTCAGTTATGGTTCCAGTCCATTTCAGGGTTTAAGCACTGACATCAGCCCATAAATAGTAAAGGCAGCATTTTGTGAAATAAATTTTTAAACTGTTCTGTTTATACAGTAAACAGTAAAACATGTAAGGGCTTCCCACAGCAAGCTTTTGGAGGGCTAGGAAGGGACAGACACCTCAGGAAAACAAAGGGAGGGACCTCTGGCAGTCTGAAGATCTTTTACCTTTGTTTTCTAAATATCATTATTTTGCAATAAAGCACAATTCTCTAAACACACGTCTTAGCTGGTAAATATATCGGTCAGCAAGGTGACTAAAATGTGCAAAAGTTTTCCCAGAAAAACGTGCAGAAAGCTCCACCAGGATTTCTGTGCTCGGCTATCTGGCTGCAGAGTAAGCTTATCAGTTTGCTAATAACCATCTGCTTAGACCTCAGCTCTCCATCCCAGTCAGGCTGCCCCTTCCAGGAGCTGAAATTAAAAATATTGACAGAAACAATTTCTGCCAGGCAAGAGAAGTTCACACCATTACTGTAATTTTTTGTAGGTTCCCATTGAAGTTTCTATGTGTGCCCTGTATTACCTGCCAACTGCTGCTCTATTTATTTTACATTTCTGAAATGTGAAATATTAACACGAGAAAATATAATACAGAATGTAATTTCTCCTGCAGAATGTGGGAGGAAGTGAGCTGGGAGCATCCTGAGCTGTGGTTATTAGAGCAGCACCTCTCCCTGGGCTGTCCCTGTCAAAGGAATGGATCCAGCCAAATTCCAGGCAAGAAGGGCCTTGGGGTGGAGCTGGGAGACCCAAGGGAGCTGAGCACTGTGTCCAACCTCTTTGTGCAGAGAAGATATCACAGGAGAAGGGCTGACAGCTCCTTGTGGCCCTCGGTAAGGTGCTGACATTAATGTCCAGTCCAAGAGGGAATTTCCCACCAGTTCAGAGCACTTTGGGTCAGGGGCTCCAGCCACTGATTTTTCATCCCCTTTATTCCACATCATCTCTTCTGTCCATCCTCCAACACCCACAGCTTATGCTGCACAGCAAAACCCATGTATGAGACCTTTTGCCTTAGAATTCCAACCCTTCCATAAACTGGGAAAAAGCTCCGATACGTGGTTCAGGCCTTTTGGTCCAGGCCCATCGTTACATCAGCAGCTCACTGGAGGAAGGTTGCTACAATCAACTCTCGAGCCATAAACCTCATTTGGGAGGCTGCAGGCCACTGGGAAAGGCTGCCAGCTCAAGCCATATATGAAAAATAAACCCCTCTCTTGGTGACACAGACAAAAGTTGCTGCAGTGGATATGACTGGCAACCATCCCTCCTTTGTGGGTCCCCACAGCCCAGGGGTACGAGGAGACGAGGCTGAGGAGGACGAGCTCAGTTTCTCAAAGAACACAACACAACCCCGTCCTACTTATTCAGGATTGTTTGGAGCATTAAAATATGGAAAAACCAGAAGAACAAAGCTGTGGTAATTACACTCAGTGGGACGTATTGTACTCAATTCAAATGTAATGGGAGCAGTGCTGGGTAAATGCACACACAAGAACACTCCCTTCCTCCACATGCCCCTCATTCACATGGATATTGCAGGCACAAAATATACTTTTAACCCAAATATATGCAACACTAGGATTATTTTTATTAGCTGAAATAAAGCAACACCACATTGTGTATGCAGCTACCTCTGCCTGACAGGGCAGAAGCTAAAGCTACACAGACCCTCCTGCTCAGTCACAGCAGACTTGGCTAGAGAATTTCTAAAAGATTTAAATGGTTTCAAATTTCTTTAGCTTGTGCACCTTGGTTGAGATAGGATTATTATTTTTTTGAAAGTGTCTTTCCTGCGATCATTTACAGGCCTCTTAAATGAGAATTAAACCCCTATTACCTCCGAGATCAATACTGGATCCAGGCAGCTGTTAGAGCAGGGCTGCCCCAGACCTCCGGGGCAGGAGGGGAGGGAAGGGCACAGGGGCAGGGGGAGCAATTGTCATCAGAGGGCTTCAGGTCCCTGCAGGTGCCACTGGAGCCAAGACCACCACCCTCTCCAAGGCAAAAATCCAGGGGAGCAGGATTCCCTGACAGCCAGTTCAGATTCACCTTTGGCTTTATGAACCCCTGAGCAGCCAAGGTCTCCTCCTCCTCCTACTTCTCTTTTTTTTT